>JACXGI010010287.1:13407-28062 GCA_016801175.1 Esox masquinongy
TGTCTCCCACCTTCTCTGTGGGTCTGTCTCTCTCTCTCTCTGTCTCTGTGTGTCTGCCCTCCCCTCTGTCTCTGTGTGTCTGCCCTCCCCTCTGTCTCTGTGTGTCTGTCTCTCTCCCCCTCCTCTCTGTGTGTCTGTCTCTCTCCCTCTATCTGTGTGCCTGACTCTCTCTACCTCTGTCTCTGTGTGTCTCTCTCCCTCTGTCTCTGTGTGTCTGCCCTCCCCTCTGTCGCTGTGTGTTTGTCTCCTTTTGTCTCTGTGTGTCTGTCTCTCTCTCCCTCTGTATCTGTGTGTCTGCCCTCCCCTCTGTCTCTCTCTCCCTCTGTCTCTGTGTGTCTGCCCTCCCCTCTGTCTCTGTGTGTCTGTCTCCCTTTGTCTCTGTGTGTCTGTCTCTCTCTCCCTCTGTCTCTGTCTGTCTTTCTCTCTCCCTCTGTCTCTGTGTGTCTGCTCTCCTCTCTGTCTCTGTGTGTCTGCATGACTCTCTCCCCCTCTGTATGTAAGTTTCTCCCTCTCTCTTGCTCTCTGTCTGTCACATTTTCAACTTTAAGGAAGTGTCTCTGAGTGAGAAAACGTGACCTTTCTATTTTCTTTGTGCTGAACGCGTTTTTAGTGGGTGTGAATGCTCAGCTGGTTCTTCCTGAAACAGTTTCTCACTCTTCTATCATTTTCACATTCACAGCCATGCATTCGTGCTGGGGGCCATGTTTATCCTCTGTCATGTGCCACAGCTTCAGTTTGAAGAGGGAACACGGAAGTTAGTGTCACACAGAGAGGTGGAGTTGTGAGAGAAAAAAGTGAGAGGAGAGAGAAACAGAGTAATGCAGTGAAGTGAAAAGGGTAAGTGCCAGATTGTTTCAGGTGGATTTCCCTCCCTCTGTTAAATTAATACATTAGTTTCAATATGAGTTTTCTTGGCTTCTGATTTCAGTGGGACTATGATGAAGGATATCACCCAAAATAAATACTCAAGTACTTCATCATAACAGTATTGTTTTTGATTAGGTACAATACAAATAGGCAAAAACTCCAATGATTTAATGCTCGTGGTGGGAGTGTTGTGCAAATTTCTACATTCATTCTTTAGAATCTGTATGGCTTGAATTAATTAAATCATATCATCTAGTGTGAAACCAAATCTCCCCCCACACATGCCGGTGTCATAGCCCACTGACCAGGCACCACAATGTAAAGGATATAGTGAATATGAACGTTTAACTGAAATCAACTGGTGACTGTGTAAGCAAGATGATCTGTTCATTACAGAAGTGTTTCACGTCAGTTCCTCATTTGTCCCACTTATCTTTGCTGACTTCTGGGCACAACTATATCCCCAAGCACGTCACCCATTGCATTCTGGGATGTGAATTATAGATTTCCCGAACTCAACCACCCCCTCTTTACTGAATAAGTAATATCTTTAGCCTACGTGGACAAATTGGTATGTGTGTGAGTGCGGGATTCTGTGCGTTTGTGTGTCAATGCATGTGAGTGCACTCAAGGGGCACTGAGGCAGATGAGGATGTTAAAATAGTCATGACCACGGCTGCCAACAGGGGGGAGAGTGGGGGGGTGGTGTCTAGGCCGTGAGATCACAAAGTTACTGCAGGGCATTGTGTTGAACCGGCCTGTGGTTAGGAACACTGACTACAATGGTGCTGAACGGTACTGACCAGGTCTGCCACAGGGGACTTCTTGCGGTTCTGTTTCTCCACCTCCACCTGCATCTTGGCCATGGGTTTGGCCATTGCCAATGCCAGCTTTGCCTCGGCCTGCAGCTTCTTCTGTCTGCTCAGAAAGTCCATGTCCTCCAGAGACTCACTGTCCTCCTCCGTAGTGTCCCGGTCAGAGTAGGACGAACTCTGCTTTGACTGGGGGAAAGGCAGGTGGAGTGGGAGAAGGAGGGAGGGAGAGAGAGAGGGGAGAGAGAAAAGGGAAAATAAAGAAAGGATAGCTGCCAATGGGCCTATCTTTTTCTAGTGTAGTAAATGAGAGTTAATTTACTGAACAGAGATGTCAGTCAGACAGGGAAACAGCTCACAGCTAGAAGAGATGGCAAGACATCCTAGAGAATCACCCCATTCTTTAACTGTGTCTGTCAGACGGCTCACATGTCCACTCGTCCGCGTCCATCAGAGAGTGTGTTCATATTCAACCGTCATTTGGTTAACAGTCCGGAAAACGAGCACACACTAACCCAAGGCTATGAGTCTCTCTCTCTCTCTCCTTCTATGTCCACTACTCAGTAGACCTCTCTCTAAGAATCAGCAACAGTGTGACCAACATACTTATTCACTTAAAAATGATGAATATGTTGTGTGCTTGTGTATCTGTGTGTGTGTTTGGCCTGTACCATAGGGGACAGCGGAGTGTCCAGACTGGTTTCGGTCTTGCTGTCATCTGCATCACTGTCCTTGTCACTGCCGCTGTCATTCACAAAACAAATCTGCAGATTCATCCCACTCTGCAGCCTGGAAATAGAAAGACAGAGAAAGAGAGGGGAGAAGACCTGTCGTTACTGTGGAATATGGAAAGTGGTCAACTAGGGAGTTTTTCTCAGCCACTGTGTATCAACTCAGTTGTTGCTTGCTCTTTGGGGTTTCAGGCTGGGTTTCCGTAAAAGCACTTTCCCATACGGAAATACATTAAAACATATATTTTAAAATACATGTATTTTGTAACATATATGTTAATTACATATTTCATAAAATACACATATTTCAATCCGACATATATAAAACGGACAATTCTTTTATATTTTGAAATATATGTACATATATGTACATATGTGTTGATCAAACCAAATACATGTTTACAACATATATGCTCATAAGACATAAGTTACATACATATATTGCCATATATTACATTTCCGTATGGGTTATGACAACTGCTGATGTAAAAAGGGCTTATAAAATGTATTTGATTGATTGAAGTGAGCTTACAAATACTTTCTTGTATGTAAAACATCTAGGCACCACTGGTAAAAATGTGTCTTAATTACAGTCAAATGTAGTTTTCCACTCAGACTGAAGCCTAATCTTACTTTCCACTAAGATGTCTAATGTCTTTGATGGGACAAAAATTGTGACTTTTTCTTGCACAGCATTAATGAGCATCTCTGTTTGCCCCATCCTCTCCTGCTCATGCCAGGGATTGATCCATCCAGGTGGAATGTTCGATCCAATCAGACAGACTCTGACAAGTCTAGGCCACACAAGAATTGAGTCCTGTAAGATATGGATCAAACCACTCTGGATCAATAATCTGCTTAGGTAAAGCAGTAATAACAAACATATGTGAGAAGAGTTGATCGATTACAGTGCCTGAAACCAATCAGTCCACATTTATTCAGACCAGAGTAATCAATCAGTTTAGTTTCAGGGGAAGGAGCACAAAAGGATCCTTTTAGTAGTTGATGGAATTAGCAAACGTAACCAGCAGTGGAAGCAGTCAGGGAACCCTATGAGCACATCTTCAAGTTGATGAATTGTCTGACTGCCTGTGTACTGTTTGCAAACTTTGTACAGCCATGTGAAAAAGTAAGTGCATCCTCTGAAATTTTGTCTTTTGTTTTGACACTGATATTTGGACACATGGATATTTTAGTTAAATTCCAACCACATTCATTGAGAAATGTAACCTAATATCACAAATCATACGAAACAAATTAAAGTTTGAAATGATTTTTGCAAATAAAACAAACAGAAATGTAATTTACTTTAAGTGAAAAACTTAGTCTTTGTCAGCAGACTGCAGAAATTTCCAAACCACTGACAATCTACAAAGGACCGGACGTCCCACAAAATTCAGCCCAAGAGCAGACCGAAAGATGCTCATAGAACTCTCTAAGAACTTCAGGGTAACATCAAGGAATCTACAGGCCTCTAGCCACATTCAATGTTGAAATGCATAAGTAAACTGTCAGAAAGAGACTTTACAAACCTGGCCTATATGGGATGCAAAGGAAGAAGCCTCTGCTTTCAAATAAAGAATATCAAGACACAGCTGACATTTGCCAGACAACACCTGGGTAAAGACCAAAATTATTGGAATAGTGTGCTCTGGAAAAATCTGTCAGATGTGGAGTTGATTGGCCACAATGCCAGACATCATGTTTGATGAAAACAAAACACTGCCTTTGAAAAGAAGAACCTCATACCAACCGTAAAGCATGGAGGTGGTGGCATTGTGGTTTGGGGCTGCTTTGCTGTCTCAGGATCTGGGCAACATGCTATTATTGAGTCAACCATTAATACCGCATTATGCCAGAAAATTATTGAGAAAAAGCTGAAGCTGAACTGAACATGCAACAGGACAATATTTCAAAACACACATGCAAAGCTACAACAGAATGGCTCAAAAAGAATCAGGCTGTACAAGAAAGCTCTTGACCATGACACGATGTAAGAGACTGACAGTTACAAGAAGCGGCTACATTAGGTTACTGCAGTCAAACCGGGCAACACCAGCTACTGAAGCTGGAAAATGAAGATAGAAATGAATTTTTCCATTAAATTTCCATTAAGAAATGATTGCAAAATATAACCTTTCAGTGTCATTTATTAAATTAGGTTACCTTCATCTGTCAGTAGTGCTGTGCCAATACAACGATTTAATGTAAAGTCGCGATAATTTTTTCACAACATTGTATCGATATTCTGATGTCTAGAATCGATGTTTATTTATTTATTATGCTGTCGACAGCCGTCTTTTAATTTAAATTACGGTAGCGGTCGCTGAACGGGCATGTTTCTTTAACAATAATAGTTGTTTATATATCACAAAATTTACCTGATAAACGCCTGTTACTGTATTCCCATGGATGTCGTCATTAATAAGAAACCAGAAAAGCGTATGCTGTCATTTGACTTTTTTTAATCAACAGTTTTACTCAAAATGCTAGCGCCAAAGCGGCCACGACTTTTTACGTCAGAAGAGATTGTTTCTGTGTTGTTTGGTGATACGAGGTTAGAAACGTCCTTGCTCTTTGAAAGCGAAAATTATGTCGAGGTGAGTAAGAAATAAACTGTGGCTATAAGTTTTTTGTAGTCCATACTTTATACTGTGATGATGTTGGGAATATCTTTTAGATGATAACAGCAACCCTGTCGTGATAACTTGATAGACAAGCACATCAGCTGTGGAGCTCGAATGGTTGCTTGCTCAGTCTAGTAGTAAAGGAAAGCGTTGCAGTAGCTCTGTAGCCCGCTGACTAGTTGGTTGTTTTCTCGCGTTTCTTCCGATTTCATTCGAAATATGGAAAATGCCATTGCTAATTAGACAACTAATTGTCCGGTTTGTTTCGTTTGACAGACTAAAATAAAGTTGTCTGCCCGCAAATGTTTCGCTTCTGCAGCAGCAAACTGTCACTTTCACTAGCTAGCCAAAAGAAGCAGTAATGTTGTGCTTCGCTGACGACGTTGTCACTTGATCGCGATGATGTGCTGCATCAGCCAAAAGATGTACGCCACACACTTCCCCTCATCACACAACTCTTGAGATTTGCCTTGTGCTTACTTTATTATGATCACACATTATGATAAGCTGTACGGACCTAATTTGACTGCTGGCTAAATCTCGTTGCAATATATCGTTTTATGCAAACTTAGAGGTTCGTTTCTTTCTTTTGATTGTTAATGGGAGAAAACAAATTATACTATTCCAAGTTACATGAATGTGTTGTCAAATGAAAGAATAGTACGTGCTCTTTAAAACAAAGTTAAATTATAATTTGTTTTGGTTTTTGTGCTATGTCTGTTTGTTTGAAATGTGTGAGAAAATATCATTTATTTTGAGAATTTTCAGTAATCAACAGCAGCATTCTATAATTATTTTGGGGTCTAAAGGGTTAAATTTAGAAGTTCTAAGTAATTTCAAATTGAGTGGTTCTTTTTGCCGGACCGCGTAAGCGAAGCCAGCCAAGAAGAGCGAATGTCTCTTAAGGGGCTAACACACCGGAACCGGCAACCGCTGCCTCCTCCATCGTTCAATGAATCCTCGACGGCAGCTTTGCCTCCTACCCTGGCGGCCGCGGCAAACCGAAGCAAGGCGGCTGCCGCCCACGGGAACCCGCACAATATTTGGTCCTGCCGCCGAAGCTCAACCATGTTCAACTTTTGCCTCTTGCCGCTGGACGGTAGCCAACCAGAGATCATGCTTTTGTCACTATCGCAACAATGGAGTATTTGCTGGTGTCACCCGGTGTTAAATTACACAACGTCCAATAATTATAAAGATTGTAACAAAACGATTTGGCCATAATTCCCTAAACGAAGGAAGACATAAAAGTTTGGCTTGTCATTTGCCATATTTACGATGTTGCATTAAGTGTGCTAGGCTACTTCGGTTGCTATAGTTACGGCTCCAAGGTCCGTTCCGGGGGAAACTCTGAGTTTACAATTTTAGTTCCACACACAAAAATGTTACGTGCGCGGTTAAACTAGACTAGATTCATTTGGATCACAAGACGTACCAAATCGATATTTCACATTCAGTTTAGTTTCAGTTGTACATATTACTAACTGAAATTATAAAATTTACATACTTGGCGAACTGATATGACAAGGCAGAGTAGATGTTGACCAAAACGTGGATAACATCACAGTGACTCGATCCCCAGAAAACGCTCAACATTTCTGCCTCTTTGCATGCCGCCCTAATTGCCGCCGATGATTAATAAAAACGAGGCGTTTCGGCCGGCGGTTGCCGGTTCCGGTGTGTATGCCCCTTTACTGAGTGCCTGCCTGTCTGCCCGACTGACTGACTGACCATTGTTAAATAGCATAGTGATTAGAGAAGCGGACTTGTGAACTATAGGTACCGAGTTCGTATCTACTCGCAGGCGAAGCGAAGTACGTGTTACGAATTATTCCCTATAGACGAAAACTTCGCTGGCTAAAACCGTTAGTATCTACATTACAGTAAGCCTGAAATAAAACAGTTTATGGTTATATTGTTTCTGGTGGATTTTTGAAGTATGCCTCCGTGCATGCGTTTTGGGTCAGGATAGACAAACACATTTGCTGGCTTAACATACAGTATTTACGTTACAGTAAGCTTTAACTGAAACTGTATACGGTTATATTGCGACTGTTTCTGGCATGGAAAAGTCTCGCTAGCAATTGCTCATTTCTTATGATTATTCCTAGGAAGTTAGTAGATACTAGCAAGCAAGCAAGCAAGTTTATTCATGTAGCACAATTCATACATCAAAGAAATTCAATGTGCTTTACAAAGAAAAAGAAAAAATATAAAAATACAATAACATAAAAACAAATACTCAAATGAAAACATCAAAACAACATCATAATAATAAAAAATAGAATAAAAAAATATAAAAAGAATAAACACTAGTAAGCCTATTACTGGCTAATAAGCTGTTAAAGCGGCCAGTGGCAAAAGCAATACAGTTCATAGACTCGATGGTGGAGGTAAACTTAATAAGAAACGTTTGTCAGTTTAACACAATCCTCAGTGGAGTCTAGCGACTACTGAAACGTGTAATGCCATGGCGTAGTGGTTGAAGACAGTGTCTCTCATGTGGAAGACCTAAATTCGAATCTACTGAGAGCAACGACATTTATTAATTATTTTTGGTAGATTCCACGATTCTCTCGTCTTTTCACTTGATGAAAAAGTTAGTTATCGTCGCCTTTATTGATAGTTATTGTATAAATGTCATTCACAAATGAAAGAAAAAAATACTTTGTTTTGCCATGAAAGAAAAAAATACATTCTTATGCCATGAAATGAAATAGCTTTGGCAGACTCGCTAGCAATTGCTCAATTCTTATGACTATTCCAGTAAGTTAGTACTGGTAAAGCTTATTACTGGCTAATACGCTGTTAAAACGGCCAGTGGCAAACACCATAAATAGATGATATTTGTGGTGGAGGTAAACTTAGTAAGAAACGTTAGTCAGTTTAACTGTATCAAGGTCATTCACAAATGGCCAATTAACTATTAAAACGGCCTGTGGCAAAAGAGGATTTGTTCAATGTACAGCTCCGTAGTGTAGTGGGTAACGACACAGCCTTTCACGTGGGCGACCTGGGTTCGAATCTCGAGATGGCAGCACTTTCTATTGCGGGCCGGCTGAACTAGGCTTGCCTGGTTTCTTGTTTCATTAGGGATAGCTCATGGGGATTAGCTAAAGATTGTCCTTTCAAGTATATAGCCTAATATTATTTGAGGTTTGCTTTAGCATTTCAATATGTATTGTGATTCAGTTGTGATATCGTGATGAATCGTGATGTATTGAATCGTAACATGTGTATCGTGATATATATCGTATCGCAAGGTACTTGCCAATACCCACCCCTATCTGTCAGTAGTGTTGAAATTAAGATAATATATCAAAATCTCCAAATATGTCAAATAAAAAAACCAAAGACAACTTTCCAGGGGTTGTACTTACTTTTTCACATGACTGCATATGCAGGTCAACTGTATGTGAATCCTGGAAGTCAACTTCCAATAAAGTTAAGGGTCTGTGTAGGACGGCATTTTGGGAAGTGAGACCCACATACAGTGACAGAGGAA
Source organism: Esox masquinongy (assembly GCA_016801175.1). NCBI lineage: Eukaryota > Metazoa > Chordata > Actinopteri > Esociformes > Esocidae > Esox > Esox masquinongy. The sequence continues at coordinate 21,950 of JACXGI010010287.1, forward strand.
TTGTCCCTTAGTTTCAGAAGTGAACAGAGGTTTCTGATGGAAACTGTAAGTCCTGGAGAAAGCAGGAGAATGTGTTTGGGACATGTCAGAGTTCCAGGCGATAGCCACTCTTCCAGGCATTCAGAAAAGGTCAAAGCTGACACGGCGAGTGACAATGTTCAGTAAGCTGTCATTTCACTTTATTGACAGTGCGAACAGATACAGAAAAGAAAGCGATGTCATTGCTTCTGAGGAACGGGGACTGAGAGTGAAACTGATCCAGTCTTTGTGTGACTGTGTGTAATAGCTGTGTGGTTGTGAGCATATGTGTGTAGGTTGCTGTGTGCCTGTTGTAGTATTGAGTATCAAAAATCCTCAATAGGATTGTAAACCTTGAAATAATTGGTCAAGTGAGAATATTAGGCCAGTCTTCACAAACCAAAAATACTATTTGAGGCTTAGAATTTGGGGTGCACATATAGGCACTTGGTTTACGCTAAGATGCGAGAGCAATTAGCACCTCGTCCCGATTAGTGATACTAAAAGTTCAAAATGACTGCTTCTCAGCAGAGAATGCTGTGTAGACAATCAGTTTTGTGCGCGAACAATGCTTTTTCTCATTGACTTTTACTATTGATTTCTGCTCCCGTTTTCTGATAGGCCCAGGGCTGGCGTCAAGTGACTACCGATTCAACAAGACAAAACGCTAAGCATTAGGCGCTAGCCATGGGTGGTCAAAAAGACACAGCATGAGTTGGGTTAGTGATCGGAGGTAAGACCTGCACTAAGTGGTTGCAATGTTTATAAACACTGTAGTGTGCCACTGCCTTAAGGAGTTAACTTCAAGGTTAAGTTTATGTTTAGGATTTACAGGTTAAGATTAGGGTCAGAGCTAAAGGTAGGGTTACATTTATTGTAAGGGTTAGGGTATAGGGAAAATAGGATTATGGTGTTTTAAATATATTATATAAAAATCTATAAACCAAATGAGTAATTAGAAATGTAGGTAGCCTGGGTGCTTCAATGTTTAACATATAAACAAAACAAGAAAATAGATGAAAGTACAAAAATAAAACCGTACAAAAATAAAAGTACAGACACCACAAAACAAAATAAAAACATTACCGTGGTCCTCATAAGCATAGTGATACCAATGTGTGTATTGGTTTTACTGTACTCATGAGATGCAAAAATCCCCATAAGAATAGTAAAACAAGGAAAATGTTAACGTGTGGACATTTTGTCAGTCCCAATAAGGAAAGTGTTTTTTCGGTTTAGGGGTTAGGTTTAGTGAGAATTCTAATAAGGTTTAGAACTAGAAGTAGTTAGATGTGAGCTTTTTTTTTCGAGTCTTCTATTTTGTCATAGTTCTATGTTCAGTTCAATTAACCTTTCTTTATTGACCTGTCATTATTGTTTATACCTGTGTCTCATCAGCTCCCTCTATGTTAGTACAGTGTTTGCTTTCTCCCATTGTGAGGTATTGTCATTTGCTTTTCCAACCCTACAAGCCTGTGAGTACTTTTGTATAGAGTATCAGTGTTCAGACCTTTTTTTCCTGCCTTGTTGATTCTCTGCCTACTTGCCTTGTGCACTTTTTCCTCCCTGATCTAGTTAGTATTTTTGTTTGAAAGTCATTGCCCCTTTTTTTGGGAATACTATGTTTTTGCCTTTTTTTCCCTGCCTTGTTTTAGAAATCATCCGTTCGTATGGTGGTGAAATAAAGATCGTGTACCCGTTTGTCAAGGGAGAGAGTAATTCAATTATTTATTGCAGCATTTGACAGTTTATTGTTCATGATGTTACAGACTCAAACTTACAAAGTCAGTCTTACAAGCTCGATCTAAAAGAAACTTCCGGTCGTCCTCTACTTTATTGACATCGCAATCCAGTATACACAACACAGTACTGTAAGCCCATTGGCTGATTACTGTCACACTTTGACTCAATGTGACTTCCTGTATATGGATAAATGGATGTTTAGTTGTAATCTAAACATAACAAGCATACATTCATACAATTCTACACTTGGTTTCCAAATAAATCCACATTCACTTTGTGACTGGGACCTGACAATTGTGTGGAGTAAATCATTACATTAGTGTTAGGGTATGGAGTTATTACACGGTTAGATTTAGGGAAATTACGAGTTTGGAAATAATTTTTGGAAGATAGTAAAACCCAAAATGTGTATGTGTATGTGTCAGTGTGTAGTTCACTTTGTGTGATGGAAGGACACATGATGGCTCTTACCGTGACGACAGACTGGGCTTGCCACTTTTGCTGCAGCTGGTATAGATACCAGGCCCGTCGTCAAAGAAACTGCCCAGGGCCAGCTTCTGCCGGATAGACTCCCTCTCATTCTTTTGGGCCTGGAGGAGAGAGTAGAGGAGGTCATGGATGGACAACATTTAAAAATGGGACTGATGACTACCCCATGGTTTTGGAACAAATATGCGGTGAGGAGGGGAACTGAGAATGCCCTCCGCTCTAGATACCAGAGTGGTAATATTTGCCACTAGGTGGCGCAGATGTACCAGAGAAAGAGAGTCCAACATTTTCTTACTGCTATCTGTCTCTCTGTCTACACACGCTGACACTCATGAAGTGTAACGTACAAACTCAGTGGTAACCAACGAGCAGCCCTGTCTAAAGCAATGCGGCTCATGCAGGCAACCTTGCATCATTTGCACCTGGAGGAACAGCGATATGTGCAGAGCTCTGTGGAATGCCAGACAGAAAGCACCCGTGCAGAGACTGTCCTTCTCACACACACTCCCTTGGCTGGGCTGGTAACTACAGCAACCAAACACTGTTCAAGGCCCCTGACTGTTGTTGTTGCTGTTTGCAAGTCAAACAGATACCAGAGTCAGTACGGTACCAGAGTCAGAACCAGAATAACTTTAAATAGCCAAGCATGATTTTACATTATACAGGTGCATTTCAAAAAATTATAATAGCGTGGAAAAGTTAATTTCTTCTGTAAATCAAATCAAAAAGTGACACCTTCAAATATTCTAGATTCATTACACATAAAGTGAAAAATGTGAAGCCTTTTTTGTTTCAATCTTGATGAGTATGGCTTGGAAATCAAAAATCCAGTATCTCAAAATATTAGAATGAAAAATGTTTAATACAGAAATGTCGACCTGAGAAGAGCTCTAATCAGCTAATTAACTCAAAACACCTTCAAAGGTTTCCTAAGTATGTTAATTTATGCACTCAATACTTGGTCGGGACTCCTTTTGCACAAATTACTGCCTCAATGCGGTGTGGCATGGAGGCAATCAGCCTGTGGCACTGCTGAGGTGTTATGGAAGCCCAGGTTGCTTTGATAGCGGCCTTCAGCTCGTCTGTGTTGTTGGGTCTGGTGTATCATTTTCCTCTTTACGATAGATTGTCTATCGGGTTCAAGTCAGACGAGTTGTCTGGCCAATCAAGCACAGTAATACCATGGGCAGCAAACTAGTTACCAGTCGTTTTGGCAATGTGGGCAGGTGCCAAGTCCTGCTGAAAAAGGAAATCAGAATCTCCATAAGGCTTGCCAGCAGATGGAAGCATGAAGTGCTCTAAAATCTCCTGGTAGACAGCTGCATTCAGTCTGGACTTGATAAAACAAAGTGGACCAACACCAGCAGATGACATGGCACCCAAATCATCACTGACTGTGGAAACTTCATACTGAACTTCAAGCAACTTGGATTCTGTGCCTCTCCACTCTTCCTCCAGACTCTGGGACCTTGATTTCCAAATGAAATGCAAAATTTACTTTAATCTGAAGAGAGGACTTTGGACCACTAAGCAACGGTCCAGTTCTTTTTCTCCTTTGCCCAGGTAAGACGATTCTGACGTTGTCTCTGGTTCAGGAGTGGCTTGACACTAGGAATGCGACTCTATGTAGCCCATTTTCTGGACATATCTGTGCGTGGTGGCTCTTGATGCACTGACTCCAGCCTCAGTCCACTCCTTGTGAACCTCCCCCAAGTTCTTGAATCGGCTTTGCTTAACAATCCTCTCAAGGCTGCGGTCATCCCTGTTGCTTGTGCACCTTTTCTTTTCCTACCACACTTTTCCTCTCCAGTCCATGAATATGTTCAATACAGCACTCTGCGAACAGCCAGTCCTTTCAGCAATGACCTTCTGTGGCTTACTCTCCTCGTGGAGGGTGTCAATAATGCCGCGTTTCCACTGGTGTTTACCCTAAAGTCCAGATTTTTTTCTGTTTCCACTGACACGGGCCAGGGCCAGTCGGCCACTAGGTCATGGCCGAGTAGCCCGGCTCTCACTTGGTGCCAAGCACCGGACTTTAGGACTTAGGGCGGGGTTTGTGGATTGATGCGTTACGTGGTGTGAACGCGGCATGTTGTTCTGTTCGAATGGCGATGTTTATCGTTTGCTTTAGGCTTCTCGTAATGGTTTTCATCCGATCTAACAAACAGATCCCTGATAAAATAAAAATGAATCAACAGAACAGGGAAGCAAAGACTCAGAACGGAATGAGTTGGAACGACCGAAGGTGATACGATGCCATTGACTCAATAGAAAAACGGAGCACTGAGACATTGCCTGCAGAACCTATAACAACACAATATTAACTCAGAATTCTCCCAAACCCTAATGGTAGATAGTTTTGACAAAATACTTATTAAACTGGTTTAGTTGCGGTTATCACGAGTGTAAGTGGAGAAGGAGCCGGTCGCAGAAGTTTGAGGAAGAAATTAGTTTTATTACTAAAGTTCAAACGGCGTATTGTAAACAAACTGAGCATGGCGTTATTGTTTATTTTACTACCAGAACAATATCGCCTTTTATTTTTCGTAACCGGAAAACCAAATCGCGTTGATAGTTTACTCCTCTCTCCCCACGTGAGCCCCTCCTTAAGTCCTTGGTACCAAATGTATACTGGAAATAGAAAGTGCAGCCAACAATGGCATAAATCACCAGTGTAGCCCTGGTACTGGGGTAAAGCACAAGTGGAAATGCAGCATGAGTGTCTTCTGGACAACTGTCAAGTCAGCAGTCTTCCCCATGATTGTGGTTGTGTACTGAACCAGACTGAGAGATTGAAGGCTCAGGGAGTTAATTAGCTGATTAGAGCTCTTCTCAGGTCTACATTTCCGTATTGTGCATTTTTTAATTATAATATTTTGAGATACTGGATATTTGATTTCCATGAGTTGTAAGCCGTAATCATCAAGATTGAAAAAAGGCTTGAAATGTTTCACTTTATGTGTAATGAATCTAGAACATATGGTGTCACTTTTTGATTTGAATTACGGAAAAAAATGTACTTTTCCCCAATATTCTAATTTTTTGAGATGCACCTGTAAGTTATATAAGTTCATATGTAAATTTGCATAATGTGATTCATATTCTGGTGTCAATTTGTCTGTGTGTGTGATTGTGCCGGGGGGTTTGGAGTTTGTGAGGAAGAGGAGTGTTTGGGGGGAAATACTGACCCTCTCGTTGGTCCTGAGGCAGAAAGACAAAACCCTTTCAGAGCTTTCATTCTCTGTCTCATGCCTGCACACACAAGAGGCCAATGGAGAGCTGGAGAACTCCACTCAGCACAGAAAAGAGCAGGCCCCTTTCAGATAATGTGAGGAGAGATTTTAGAGAAGGCTTTGGAGGACTAGGGGAAGGTGAGGGGAATAAGAGCCAAGAAGCAGAAACCTTGAGTATTATCGCTCTCTGACTACCCTCTCTTTGGCTCTGTCCAAAACCTCTCTCCATTTAACTTTCTTATATATCTCTCTCATTCACTGCCTAGTTCTTTCTCTTCCTTTATTCTTCCTCTGTTTCTCTCTTCCTCCCTCTCTTTCTCTCACTCCTTCAGTCTCTCTCTGTTACAGCTGTCTAAGGCGGGAGAGGCTTCATCACAGCCATATCACCATAATCCCCCTCCACATCGGAGACCAGGAGAGAACGCCACTTTTGGCACTGCCAGGACACTGGCACCCACAAGAGGGGCTTGGCACAGGTCAGTGTTGTTGTGCCTCGTGTTTTGTGTGTGTGTGTGTGTGTGTGTGTATATGCATGTGTTTGTGACTGTGTGAGACAGAGTGCATGTGGTGATGGATATTTGTGTGTGTGTGTGTGTGTGTGTGTGTGTGTGTGTGTGTGTGTGTGTGTGT
>JACXGI010010288.1:0-27962 GCA_016801175.1 Esox masquinongy
TCTAACAGTGAGTGTACACTAAACCCTAAACCCAACCACCTCTAACAGTGAGTGTACACTAAACCTTAAGACCTAAACCCAACCACCTCTAACAGTGAGGGTACACTACACACTAAACCCTAAACCTTAAACCATCATTGGTGTTCAACTTCAGCGGTTTATTCCCACAGTTTGTCTGCCTGCAGTGCTTTTGATCTGTTATCTGAGTGTGTGTAGTGAGCTGCTGTTGTGGGTGTTCTCTCCAGACAGCAGGGGGCAGTGAGCAGCGAGGCGTGTGTGTCCCGTATGGTGGTGGAAAAACACGTGTACCTCAGCAAGGCTGGAGGGCAGAGCGTGGAGGTGTGGGACAAGAAGAGTGACAGGATGATCGACTGCATTGACTGTGCCCACCTTCTCAGGTCGGCTAAATGTGCGACGACACACACACACACACATACACACGCACAGACATGAGGGCAATCCTACATAAACGTGTTTGAAAGCCCACTCCGTGTTCTTGGTCCACAGACAGGGCCGGCGACCCAGGAAGGCTGGCTCAGAGTCGGACTTTGGAGCGGAGACTCCGACCCGGGCCAGCGTCAAGTCCCTCCACCTGCAGCCGGCCACCAGCACGCTGTGGATCGGCACCCGTGGAGGCCTCCTGCTCCTGGTGGAGCTGTCCAACCGCCAGCTGCTGCAGGTCTTCAGCCCACGCTGCCAGTCCATACGGAGCATAGTCTCTGTATTTATAGGTAACACCTGCCCGTCTGTCTGTCTGTCTGTCTGTCTGTCTATCAAACCTTCTGTCTACCAACCCGTGTGTCTGTTTGCCTGTCTGTCTGTCTCTCTATCAGTCTGCTGTCTGTCTGTCAGCCCGTGTGTTTATCGGCCATGTGTCTGTCTGCCCATCTGTCTGTCTGTCTATCAACCCGTGTGCCTGTCGGCCCGTGTGCCTGTTGGCCTGTCTGTCTATCACTCTGTTGTCTGTCTATTTGCATGTACTTCTATATATAATGAATTTAAATTTTTTGTCTAATGTTTTCTTTGATCTGTGTTGTCTGTCTGAAGCTGTATCTCGCTGTGACCTGTCATCTTAATTGATGACAGATGTATCTTTCTCCGTGTTTGCATAGTAATGACAAGGTCACAAGCTCATATGTGTTATTTTAATATTGTAGAAACACTAAATCGTAAAAATGTGGTCCTGGTTTTGGGAAGAAGACTGTCCCAAGACAGAAATCAATGTGGTAAGAAAGAATGAGAAACACCTTACACCTACACATGGCCTATATAACAAGTGAACTAAATAAGATGTGTGGGTACTGTAAATGTATAACTTTACTGGTATTATAAGAAGAATAAGGTCTTAAAAGTATTGTAATCAATTACAAATCTGTCCAAGTGAGGACATTTTTCCTATGAAAAGAGGCTAGTTAATGTTTCTGATTAATGTTAGGGTTTTATTTAGGTTTAGGCTTATGAGTTTGTTATGTTTGAACATACTGTAGGGTTAGGATTATTGTTAAGTGTAATGAAGTTTATGGGTGTGTGCATGTGCGCGTTTGTGTGTGTGCCCTTAGACGAGAAGTCTGTGCTGATGGTGTGGAACAGCTCTCTGCCTTTGGAGGTCAAGGACTTGAAGAAACACAGTGAGATGAGAGGGGAGATCACAGCCAAGATGAGAGAGCAGGAAAATGACTGACTGTTCGACAAAGGCCTCAGCTGAGTAGGGAGTCTGTTCTTTATACTGTACCCCCTTCCGACATTACCAGTCATATCAACAATCCAACCATAAATCCTGTACAACACTACCCACACCAATAGGAAAACCTTGACGAAAATTTGTAGTTACCAATTACTGCTCTATTTACTTTTTGTTTGTTCCTCAGAATGCGATTAGAAAAGGGATTTCTTTGAAGACTCGTGGAATGATGTTTGTCTCTTTCACGGCTCTAGTAACAGAACAAAATTAGATTTTTTCATTTGCGGTGCCCATAGACAAACAACATCTCTATAAATGATGTCGTCTGACAGCCCATTCCCATTACACTTCTGGCCCTGTCAAAAATCATGACCAGACCAGACTTACAAATACAGTTGACAAGGTCAGGTTGTTTATTTGCACTTTGTTATTCATTTCCCTTTGCTCCTCTACAATGCTGTACATTATATTTCTGCGTGCTGTATTTAGGTGCATTTAGGTGCACTTTGACCATCATCCCAAGCTGTTGAAAGCACTGACTTGGGCTTCATTAAAACACTCATGTGAATGTAATTATGAAATTGTATCATATTTTGTTTATATGACTGAGGACTCAGTCATTTTTTTTTTTAAGGGATGATTCGTGTTGTTGTTATGTGTCATTTATCTGCAATATAACCATTATATGACCACAAAACTAAAAGGACAATTACACCTTTTTCTACTTGATGTCAGATGGTTCCTCTTCCTGAAGTTGTCTATGGGCCAGGACAAAACGGAATCATGGATTACACTTTCTGTTATCATTCACTGTAAACTTTCACAACCGGTAGATAAAAACATCTGTGGAAGTCATCAAAGCATGTGACCATTAAAATAAATCTAAAACAAATTGGTGATTTGGCCATAAAAAATGTAACATGCTCACATGATTACTTCCACTGAGTTTGTTTTACTGGCGGTTGCTGAAGTTAGCTAAAGTTTGTAATTTCTGTTTAAAGAAAAAAAAGCAAGGATTAAAGTTGTTCTTGCCCAGACTACTTTCAGGCTAACGAACCATGTTATAAAAAAAGGAAAAAAAAGAAAAATTATCCTTCAAAATGACTGGAAAGTAAGCCATAGTATTAGAACGATCGCCTCTTAAGGCTCATGTGTGATTATTTATTCAGTTATTCAGTATACATATGTATGTTTGTTTACCAAATATACCCATTCACTCCTGCACAGTGGATGGACACTGTCTTTTGTCAACATACAATTGTTGTGGCATTGTAAGTCATGGTGACTCTTGTACTTCTAATGTCTGATGTTGCATCTCAATAAATTTGTATGAATTTTAGAATTTTTATAATTTTGCACGTCCTATCCCTGCATAGAATTTTCTCGGGGCTGAGTTAAAAGAATATCTCTCTGGATTTTGGCCATTGGGTAGGATTAAATTGTTGGATTCAAAAGTGTCAGATGGCACAAATTGGCACCTGTACGCTAAAAACAAACTGTTCACCAAAAAACCATCATAACAGTATATAAGTCACTGTCTCACAGGCAATACTCTACTGCCATATTGATATAACCTTGTGTTTTATAACACAAGTTATGTCTGTATTTTTTGTTTGATCTAAGTCACAGTTATCATTTCCCCTTATGGAACAATTATGAGATGAGGACAACACAAAAAACTACACAGACATCAGTGCCCAGTATGGACCAATTTTGATCTTTAATCTCAACAGGGATAAAACGACATTGCGTTTTTAAGCAATTTTATGGAAAAATGTATTTACAAGTTAGAGGAGTCAAGCCCCTTTACATAGATCGACGGTACATCAGTAAACAAAAAACAAGGAGACAAGTGTTAAGGATTTGAAGCACTTACCAAAAAACATGGTGTTCTGATATCCAAACTATTCAGATAAATATATTTATAATATTTATATATTATATTTACAGAATACCTTAAATATACAACGTCCACCATGTATTCTATAAACAAATACCATAAGTTATTTAGGCACAATGTTTCTTTTAACAATCATTGGAGGGGTTTGGTTTGGGTGGTTTCCGTTTCAATGCCATCCTTTCGCCAATATTTTCCTTGTCAACCTTGTCAACACATACACCATCCAATGCAGCTACACTGCTACAAATCTCAGCTCTGTTGGCCTGTCGCGAGGTCATAATGTACATAGGCATTCTACAGCAGGACTTGGGAGGATTCATTATCTCCCAGAGACACACAAATGTCCATCACTGGTCCAGACTCTTGTGGACTCCCCAACGAGCCTTGCCTCTGGGAGCATTTGAGATAATCACATTTCAATTCAATAAGCTGAAGTAGAGTAACTGAAGAATTGAACTCTTACAAAACATAACTTGACAAAAAGGGCCTTTCTAGTGTTAAGGAGCCTTTTGATTTCTGTTTACTTCCCCAAGTGACTGAATTGAGATGGTATTCTCCTGCCTTCCTCTTCATGCTTTGTGAAGACCTTTGTCTCGACCTTATTGCTAAAACCACCAACATCCTGTCTGGTAGGGTACGGTCAACCAGGTGTCCAGGAGAGGAAACTAGAGATGTTGGTTTGGGACTACGCCAAGGAAGGGGAACGAGATCGTAAGTACGTAAAGTGTACATTGTACACACACTCTTTTATTGGTTTTACAGCAAAAGGGGACGAGAACAACATTAAAAGGGGAGCAGCTAAGACATATCTAAGAAAAGAACAATACAGATACAGTACAAACAAAATATGCAGATGATTCCCTCAACTAAACGCACGCAGAACAGGGATGAGGTTGGCCAGCCAGGAGCGTGGGAGGGCCAAAGACCGCTCCCTGTAAAGTCGCCCTATAAGTCCGACTCGGGCATGTCCGGCATGTCGGCCATCAGGTAGCCAATGCCGTAGCGGCCGTTTGGCGCGACATCGGGGACCCCGCCGCTCTGCTTGCGGTAGATGCTGTTGCCAGGCATGGGTGAGGGCGCCTCGCTGCCCGGCGACTTGGCGCGTATGAGGCTCGCGTCGTCGTCGTCCTCGGGCCGGGCGCTCTCCTTGATGATGCGGCCCTTCTTGTAGGAGATGGTGGACGCCACGCCGGCGTTCTCGTCAATCACGTTGAAGTAGCGCAGGAGGAAGACCACAGGCACGGGCATGACAGCCGCCACCACCAGGGAGATGCACACAGCCAGGCCCCAAGCAGGGTACCTCAGGGACCTCTCAACCGCCTGGAGGGACGGAGGAACAGATGTTGTCAAGGGGACCACAGCAGCTGTCACTATGGACACCAGACAGGTAAACACATTTTACCTGACAGTGCAGGTGACTGCCGACTGAGTGACCCACACAAAGAGTCTTGCCTCACAAATGACGTAAACACGTCCACTGACATTGATACCGATACCAAATCTACGACAATACCAGGTGGAAACTTGGTGCGTTATAAAGCGATTTGAGGTGCCAAATCCCCTTAGTTTTTATCTAATTCCTCCATCTGCTGTCCGATTGTATCGAAGACTGGAACTGGCAAAAGATAAAGGAAATTAGGCAACAAAAGGATACCGGCCATGAGTTAAATCAAATCCTGCACAACCCCCTGAAGAAGAAAGTCCCGTGAACCGAACCACGGTATTGTCTACTGTTCCAGTTGCACGGCAGAGAGAGCGCAGACAGGCGAGAGGTGACTCACAAGGTCCTGGATCCAGGCACTGTAGCTGGGTGGGGTCATTCCCAGTTGGATCACACTGGAGCCCAGCAGCAGGATTAACAGCAGGGGAGTCACGTACTTCCACATGTAGTAGTAGAACCGGTATGGAGTGAAGCCCAGCATGTCCTTCAGGTCCTCAAAGAACCTGGGCGGTGGAACACACCGCAGGAGGTCAGTACATAACGATACACAGCGTAAACTGTTGTCTTTGGCCGTTAGCTTCGAAATATCCGTGACTGTCCTGAATCGCACGAGGTGATAGCAGATAGTAGTACACAGCTTAGACTAACACCGATCAGCCATAACATTATGACCACCTGCCTAATATTGTGTAGGTCCCCCTTTTTCCGCCAAAACAGCCCTGACCCGTCGAGGCATGGACTCCACTAGACCTCTGAAGGTGTGCTGTGGTATCTGGCACCAAGACGTTAGCAGCAGATCCTTTAAGTCCTGTAAGGTGCAGGGTGGGGCCTCCATGGATCGGACTTGTTTGTCCAGCACATCCCACAGATGCTCGATTGGATTGAGATCTGGGGAATTTGGAGGCCAAGTTAACACCTTGAACCCGTTGTTGTGTTCCTGAAACCATTCCTGAACCATTTTTGCTTTGTGGCAGGGCGCATTATCCTGCTGAAACAGTCCAATGCCATCAGGGAATACCGTTGCCATGGAAGGGTGCACATGGTCTGCAACAATGCTTAGGTAGGTGGTACGTGTCAATGTAACATCCACATGAATGGCAGGACCCAAGGTTTCCCAGCAGAACATTGCCCAAAGCATCACACTGTCTCCGCCGGCTTGCCTCCTTCCCATAGTGCATCCTGGTGCCATGTGTTCTGCAGGTAAGCAACGCACATGCACCCGGCCATCCACGTGATGTAAAAGGAAACGTGATTCATCAGACCAGGCCACATTCTTCCACTGCTCCATGGTCCAGTTCTGATGCTCACGTTCCCATTGTAGGCGTTTTTGGCAGTGACGGGTCAGCATGGGCACCCTGACTGGTCTGCGGCTGTGCAGCCCCATACGCATCAAACTGCAATGCACTGTATGTTCTGACACATTTCTATCAGTACCAGGATTAACTTTTTCAGCAATTTGAGCTACAGTAGCTCGTCTGTTGCATCAGACCACACAGGCCTTCACTCTCCACGTGCATCAATGAGCCTTGGCCGCCAATGACCCTGTCGCCGGTTCACTGCTTTTCCTTCCTTGGACCACTTTTGATAGGTACTGACCACTGCAGACCGGGAACACCCCACAAGGGCTGCATTTTAGAGATGCTCTGACCCAGTCATCTAGCCATCACAATTAGGCCCTTGTCAAAGTTGCTCAGATCCTTATGCTTGCCCAATTTTCCTTGTAACACATCAACTTTGAGGACAGAATGTTCACTTGCTGCCTAATATATCCCACCCACTGACAGATGCCATGATTATGAGATTATCAGTGTTATTCACTTTACCTGTAGTGGTCATGATGTTATGGCTGATCGGTGTATTTCATTATCTTTTTTTACGCTTGCACGGACAAGCAAAATATATTTTATTTTTACTGGGACGGACAACTTTACGTTTTAGATTACGGGGGGAGAAAACATACTTGTCCGTCCCATAGACCCAAGCAACGGCCACGTTCTCCAGGATCACCACAATGAGCAGGGGCAGTGTTGCAGAGTAGTCGTCAAACATGGCCACCCAGTAGTTCCCGGAGCGCTGGACAAACAGTAGGCCAATGAAGAAGGCCAGCAGACACACGGCCACTGGCAGGAGACCACATAGACATCAGCAAAAAAGGGTCAATCCTCATAAACAGAACAAATTCACAAAATGTATCAACATGTGGCGGCGACATTACGAAATATTCTATTTTGTGTCAGATATCTGCAGTGCATTACATCTGTTCTTCTGAAATCATTATTGTGCCATAAAGCGGAGTCGAGAGACGAGGAGATGGGACGAGAGGAAAAGCAGAAATGTGAATTAAGACACAATGAGCCACGTATTCCTGCGTCTCCTGTCTCTGACTCACCTGTGAGGATCTCCTGTCTCTGACTCACCTGTGAGGATCTCCTGTCTCTGACTCACCTGTGAGGATCTCCTGTCTCTGACTCACCTGTGAGGATCTCCTGTCTCTGACTCACCTGTGAGGATCTCCTTGTCTCTGACTCACCTGTGAAGATCTCCTGTCTCTGACTCACCTGTGAGGATCTCCTGTCTCTGACTCACCTGTGAAGATCTCCTTGTCTCTGACTCACCTGTGAGGATCTCCTGTCTCTGACTCACCTGTGAAGATCTCCTTGTCTCTGACTCACCTGTGAGGATCTCCTTGCGGACTTTGAAGGTGTCCACCAGGGGTGTGATGATCCCCTCGATGGTCCCAAACATGCTGCCAAGACCCAGGTTGACCAGCATCAGGAAGAACATCACAGACCAGAACGGCGAAGCCGGGAAGTGGGTCATGGCCTCTGTGAAGGCGATGAAGGCCAGGCCAGTACCCTGCACTGCCTGAGGAGGACGAAGATGAGGGGGAAGATTACGGTGAGGTTTACGCAAGTCAGTAATCTGCCCTGCTGATTATATTAATAGTAATCAGAATAATCTTTTATATTTCCTGATAAAATCCACTTATTGTGAGCTGCAAGATATTTTATGTTAAAGCGTTCTGGATCTCTGCAAATGGAGGTTCTTGGAAACATTTATTATTTTTTTCTTCTAGGTCTTTTGACAGTGATTTAGTAGTTCTTGGGAGCTTTTGGCAGTGATTTACTGGATCTCTGGAGTTTTTGACAGTTACTTGGTGGTCCTCTGAATGTACGTTAAAGGTTGGGAACAGCTGGGCTGGGCTACTTCCACCCCAACCTCATGTCTGTTGCTGTATTTTTCTGTTAAAAGTGTAATCCACCCATAACCACACATTTCTATGATATGCATTGTTAAATCATGCAACTATATTTTAACAATATATTTGGAGAAATGTTTCTATTTTTCATATTTTTGTTTCTGGGATGGATTAGCCCTTTAAGACAACACATTATGACTAAGCTGGCAAAACAAAATGGCCCCTCACCTTGTTGAGCTCTTCCTCGATGCTGCAGGAGTCCAGGCCTAGCCGTGGATAATCATGCTCTGTCACACCTCTGATGATCTCTGTCATCTGTTGGTAGTCCTCGGCACTCACAGTAGAGCTGAAGTTAATGTGGTGGGGAATCAGGTCGCGGCTAACCTCGTTCCCCAGCAAACCCACTATCTTCCGTGTGTTCCTGAGTGACAGATAACAAAATAACAGATCTAAATGTAGATCATAGAAGACCATGGTGATACTGTCTCTTACAGGATTTTTTGCTGATTTCTTATGGATCTTATTAAATGGCTCATTGGGTCAGTGTGACTCGAACTTGAATGTCAGCTTCAAATAGGCTCATTGGCCTACGACAAGCACCAAAGGCAGTTGACATTTCAGGCCCAATGTTTTCCCTACTTCCCATTTTCATTAAACAACATGCATGGTTAGCCCTTTTCACAGCGATGGTACTTAGCTTACCTTTAGATAGATAAAGTGCATTGTACAGAAAAACTCATACATTCACCTGCTCCAGAAACTCTACCAAGTCTAACCAATGTATGTAAGTCCAATTGGCAGGTGCCAACGTTTGGGGCAAAAGACGTTGGCGACCCTGGACAAATGTCTATGTAACTCTGGCTGTGACAGTCACAGCCCAAAACCACAAAGACGACAGCGTTTACTAGACTCTGTACTCTGTGGAATATGGAACATGCATGCGTAGTTCAAAGGGTTGGGGAACAACAGACGTTTTAATGACTATTTTCCGCAACCTTTTACCCAGATCAAATACAGCATTCCACTAGCCCTACACAATGTAATACATGAAGGCCTTATACTGGCAGATTTAGAGGAGCCAGACGGACTCAGTAAGTAAACAGGAAGTCTCTACTACAAACACACGCATAGGTATTTACAACAGAACATGATGATATCATGCTGGAGAAGAACACAGGGAGTTCAGTTGCCCTTTAAAGTGTGTTCCCATGTTCTGTGAAACACACTTGGAATACATTTTGAATTGGTTGGTTATCCACACTTACAGCGCGACACACTTGGCGTTCATGATGTTGGCCTTGAAGCCGAGCACGGCGAACACCACCAGGGTGGCCAGCACAGAAGTGAAGAAGTTGATGAAAGAGACCAGAACCGCGTCGAAGTGGCAGTTGTTGTCCCGCTTGTTGTAACTGGAGAAGGCTATGACCCCTCCAAAGCCCAGGCCCAGGGCGAAGAAGACCTGAGTGGCTGCCTCACGCCACACCTTGGCTTCTAGCATGATCTCCAACTGAAAGGACAGGTATAAGCAACGTACATACAGTAGGATGCAGCATCATCTATCCATGCTGTGTGTTTGTAATTTGATCAAGATTTGAATCTTAGGAAAACAGTAAGTCATTTATTGCACAGGGGTCTGTGTTAGGTTCCCTAGTAATGTACAAACAATTCCCACTGGGCAAAGACTGCAAAGATTTGCATTTGGTAATGTTTTCTGTTAACTTGAATTTGACATGTAATCAACACAGGTCATTATTATAGGTTAAAATCTGTTCCCATACGATGAAGACTTTTTGCAAATCCAACCCATTTTCTTGGTTGATTTAATGTCTTCACAGATTTGTTTTTGTTTGTTGATTCAACTAATCTGCCATGTGGTTTGTTTCAACTAATGGAGCAGTGGTCATGTGAGTCGTGGTGAAGTTAACTCTATTTGTCAACACTGTTGATAAAACAAGGACGCATACTAAGATCACACCACTGCCCTCAAATAGCCTACCAACAGTATATATGTGGTGAAAGGGCTTAACCCAGTTGCTAAACCCTCCACACCACCAAAACAAAAAGCAGTACATAGCACACAATGAGCTCTGCTTTTGACTTCTCCATCCCTGTATCCAGAACATTCTGCAATTTAGGAAGACGTCCGGCGTCTGAGAGGCGGCAGACACTGTTGTGAAATGAACGGAATACATCACTGGGAATGTTACATGAAACAGAGAGCGCTGAGCGACTCCTGTTGCCATGGAGAGATGTCTGCCATCGGAGCAGAGCCCAAATGAATTTACAGTATTTATTTTTGCCTGAGGTGCCATTGGTTGAAGACTAGTGTATATTATTTTATATTTCTAGCACATTTTCACTGAACATTTAAATAAAATAAACAATGCTCAGGGCCAATGATTCGCCACTGTTGAATAGCTGACCTACAGTATTCATCTATTTTTACATTTCTGGCACATTTTCAGTCAACAGATTTTCCTTCCTGTTTTAGGACAGTGAACAATATAAGCTTGATCCACGACTGGATCAAACGAGTGTATTCCCTAGTGAAAACATCCTAATAAAATGTACTCAAAATGATCTTAATTGGAACTATTTTAAATGCATTTATTTAATGTAAACTGTGTTGGGGTCTTATTAGTATTCAGGTACACTTTATGGGATATAGTGTGTAGATCGATAATGTAATCAATTATCAGTGAAGTCTATAACACAAAAATATGTGCAAAAATTGAAGCGGTCTGAATTCATTTTCCTTAGGGACTGTATTAGTGTTCAGGTTAAGAGATAAGGTACTGTACCTTGGGTGTGAACATGTGTCGGATCCCGTCCACAGAGCCTTTCAGGAGTAGAGCCCGGACCAGGAAGCAGATCAGCACCACGTAGGGGAACAACGAGCTGAAGTACATTACCTGTAAAACGACCACAGCAATAACACTAAATCAGCCCTCAGGAGTGTCAAGAAGACACAGCCAAGCTTTGGCTCTAGCTGTTGTTTCCCGTCTGAACTGTGGGTGGCAGTGATGCTCAGAGAAAAGCAACTCCACGCACCAACCACCATTCTGTAAGTGGAAGAATACAGGGGAGGAATCCAGTGCCTGATTGTGAATGATGCAAAAGGAGGCCCCATCCCAGGGGAACTGCTGAGAAAGAACGGCCATACAGTAGGTGATATAAAGGCCAGGCATGGCGGCCGCCATCTGGGCCGGGGCCCACACAAGAGCTTTTGTCCCATTGTCTCACTAAGCTGACAGAGTGAGGGGCTTCCTTGGTTTGGGCTCGGTGATATACTGTGTTATCTTGGGACGGGCAGTAGGAGCCTTGGAGAGGAGAGGGTGTTTTTTTCCCCAAGAATGATTCAGGAGTGGAATTCTGACTGCCCGGTGGTCCACAACGAGCCTCAAAAGAGGGAATCAAAGCGGTCCTCTGAAAGGGCATCGGCCTAATGCGCATTGTTGACTCAGTTACGAATGACCATGCTTACACCACCTGTTAAAATGACATCATCAGCTACTGTGTGGATGAAAGCTCCACTTCCCTAACGGTTTCATCATGCCTGTTCTTGACTCCTAAGCTACAGCCTGTTATTGACTATCTAAACTGTCTCAAACGAAAACTCCACTTGGTAGCCACACTTAAATGTATCAAACCCCTCTCTTTGGAAATACAATATACTGTATCTTTAGCTTCAATTGGATAGCATTTCAGGGTACAACACAGGACATCTCAGTCAGAGACACTAGTGGAAGACATCCATCAATAGGGTCATATCATCAAGTTGTTGCTATGCAACTTGTCACAATGACACTTTTTCAGGTCATGACATGTTTTACTTAATTATGAGACACTGTAGGGGTTCTTTTGAAACTGCATGGACCTACTGTCGATCCCTGTTCTCAGCAAAAATACATTTTGAAAGGAAATTTAATAATCCATTTAATACCCAGGATTAAAGTTGAGCTCCGCTCCCTCCACACCACATACTCTAATCACCTAATGTGTTTTTTGTCCTTTTTGTGAGTACACTCCTAACAAAATCAGTGAAATAAAGGACTGTGTATAACCATGGCAACCGCCCCCCCATCCCTTCAGTCTCTCTTGCGCCTTCACACCCACACACAGAAAAAAAAAAAAAAAAGAAAATGTAGATCACAGTCAGGATATTCATAGGAATAGGCTTTTTTCAATTTGGGGAGAAAAAGGGACATTAATATTCTTTTGTGCGTCAAAGCCCTGATTAAGCCTCAAAGAGTCACTCTCCATGGTCCCTCCGCCAGGATGGAAAAGGAAAGCTCCTTGCCATTTCCACTCTCTCCTGAAAAGCCCATCCAGGCTGCTGTGAGGCTCAAAGAGGCCCTCTAACATATAGTGTTAACTAATAAGGAACTGGTGCACAGCGGAGTTCTACAGTAATCAGAATATCCTACAGTCAACCAACTATAAACGTTCCTTTGAGCAATATAAAATAGGTAGAACGTAGCTTCAACCCATCACACTACAAATCAAATCTTGAGGACATGTTTTACCTAGCTGAGTTGCGAGACCTTACCATCGCTTCAATGTGAAGTGGGAACTTTTCAGGAGCACAAGGAAGTATGTTTGGTAGTGTGTTGGATGAAGTTCTCCCACATAATTTAACTGTGTAGTAATCATGAGATAATGACAATCATCAAGATAATTATGATGATCACAGTAATCGGTTAGACCTCACACTAGGCAACAGGAAGTGGCATGCCCTGCAGGACTGACACAGAAGCACCTCTGTCCGTTAAGGAGGCCGGGAAACCCATCTCGTTTTGTATGTGTGCCTGGTGGAGACCGCACAGTAGCAACAGAGGCTTGAAACACCAGACAGCTGTTGGGATCAGGGAAAATGGCTGGATGAAATACTACACACATGATCCACTAGTACAAGACCCTAAAAAGTCTTTAGCGAGTGAAAGATGTTTTTGCTAAAATGCTCTAGGAACAAAACTCAAAAAGGCGTACAAACAATGTTTGCACACACAGAGTTAGAAGAACCTAACAGGGTTTCTCTAACTTGCAGTGAGTTAAGAAAGGCCTGACAGTTTCTTTTGACCTGGCTCCAGCCTGAATGGAGAGCCAACTGAGTCATATGACTGAAGCAAACCTGGATCAAAACATGACCTTTTAAATTAGAGTAACGGGTTCAGATTTATGTCAACCATTAAACATTAATTGGGCGATGCTAGCCACAATAACCAGCAACCTCTCTCTCGTACAAAACCCTCCCTTATTTCAAGTTCTTCACCTCGCTCTATTCATTAGCGTCAGACACTTATTAGGTCTACCGTTTCATGACCTCTCCTCCTCTCCACCAATCCTACGCCGCAACTACGCCTCCCAATCCCTCCCTCTTACCTTCCCGGAGGACTGGATGCCCTTGATCATGGCAAGGCAGACCATGGACCAGGCGGCCAGCAGGCAGACGGTCATCCTCCAGTTGAGGCCTCCGCCCTCGGCGATGGAGTCGGAGATGTCCAAGGCTTGGCGGTACCAATAGTAGGTGGTGGCCGAGCTCGTCTCACACTCAGGCACCACGTCTGCGTGGGGGGGGAAACAGGACGGTGATGCTGACGAAGCGGGTGCGTGTGCGCGTGAGCCTGCCGTTCTGTGTACAGTATGCAAGGGGGTTGCAAGCACACAAGCACACTGACTTCGTTACGTGCTTTGCATGAACTCATATGCTGGTGACGAACAGCCATGCGGTTGGTTCTTGCCTTTTGCCTCATGTTGGTGTGTAGCATGTGCTGGGTGACGGAGATAAGTCTGTAAGGGACACTTGTAGGTCATGAGTGTGCATATGATGAGTGTGCGTGTGTGTGTGTGTGTTTGATGAGAGTGTGTGTGTGTCTTACATGTAGTGGTTTTGTTCTTGACCAGCGGACACTCATGCCAAGGCAGAGGCTGCTGGAAAGACTGGGAGAAGTAGAAGAGACTCCAACCAATGATGACGTTGTAGTAGAGAGCCACGAAGAAACACACCTGTGGGACGGAGACAACTCCACGTTCAGAACACACAGCCCAAATCACCACCACCTACCTCACAGACATCAACCACCCATGAGATGAGTGACCGTACAGTATCAACTCCACGTTCAGAACTCACAGCCCAAATCACCACCACCTCACAGATATCAACCACCCATGAGATGAGTGACCGTACACTGTCAATATAATGCATTTGTCTTAATGTGTTTTCCACCAATGCGAAAAGAGCCAAGCCGAAGTGATATACTGGTTGACAGGATCAGTTCAGAGCAGTGCCAGTCACTGCCCTACATCTAAACCATCAATATACTGCATGTATTGTCATACCCATGACCCATTCAGTACCCAGAATTCCCTCTCCTTTACCCTTACTAATCAAATGTTCGCCACTGCATCACTGCTATTAAAAGGAGAGGCTAGAAAACAGTGACTCACGAAATGAGTTTACACTCGCTGAGATAACACATAAGTCCCCTGGGCTCTGACACCATGGAGAACACGGTTTAGAACCGAGGTCGGTGAGGAATCTTTCATGTGTTCGTGCGCGAGCCTGCACGCGCATAAGCAACAACGCTTCTCATGCCCGCCTTCCCCTTTTCTCAAAGCACGTTTGAAGCCTGACATCACTCACCACACAGCTGGCAAAGCCGATGCCCCCCAGGCGAGGGCTGATGTAGTTCCAAACCCCGATGCTCCCCCTGCGGATCCTCTGGCCCACCGACAGCTCCAGGAAGAACAGCGGGATGCCAATCACGATCAGCAGGATCAGGTAGGGGACTAGATATGCCCCTGAGCACACACACACACACACACACACAGGGTCAGAAACTGAAGGTAGCATTGCGGTTTGAGCAGGAGTGTGGGCAAACTAAGGCCTGCTGGGGCCGAATCCACCCTGCGAGTCCGTTCAATGCGCTAGGCTTGAGAGTGAAATAGCACTTATTATCATGGACTTTTTAATAACCGCCCGCTTTCTGGCCTGCAGGTCGATTTTGAGAAAGAAATTGTATATTACAAAACAAATGCATGGGTCAACGTTGGATTTCAAAATCCCAGTGTGGCCCTCGAGCAAAACAGTTTGCCCATCCCTGGGTTAGAGCATCTCACCCGTAACAGAGTCTGCTAGTTTGAATAACAGAGCCGGCAAGGTGAAACACCTGTTGTTCCCAGGTCATTGATTCACGAGAGAATGTGTCTCAGTCAACTTACCAGGTGAAATCCCAAAAAATAAAGAAATATAGCACCTTTATTTACTCAGCACATTCACACATGCCCAGAATTGTTGTGCGGCTTGTGGTAAACGCAATACAGACAGAACATACCATGTACTGTACACTATGTTTATGTACAGTTATTTACAACGTGAGGTGAGCATAATATAATGGTATTTAATAAACAGTGCGTATATCTTATACATTCACATTTACAGATCTACGGTTTTGGTAAATATATCCATATAGTACAGCTATTTAGTTTAAAGGTAACAATCTGGAGGTGTCTTGATGTGATACGAACAGGGTAAGGTGTGCCAGCTGCTGGGTCATGATTGGCCTGTGCTGCCTGACTGGCCCTATGGAACAGTGGTTGGCCAGGGAGCGATCGCCTCAATCAAAACTTCATCCTAACTTGCTCTTACCTCAAATCAAACTCTAAACCTGCCCCTAAGTCATCAGCAATAAATGTCCTTTCTAGAAGTGAGGACCAGACAGTAGGTTGGTTTACTGTACTGGGAGGATATTTATTGAGGATATTTTAGGAATTCTTGTGCTTCATAAGTAATAGTTTTACTATCCTTCTGGGAACTTTCAAATTCCTATTTTCCTTAACCTAACCCTACCTCCTAACAGTAACTCCTATCCCCTAAAACCTAAATGTTTTCCCTGTGAGGAATGGTAAAATGTCTACAAAAGGTTTCATTCTCCTTGTTTTACAATCTTTTGGGGGATTTTTGGTCCTCACAAGTATTGTAAAACAAAAAAAGTACACAAATTTGTGCGCGCGCACACACACAAACACACACAGCTTTTAGTGAATGCAAACCACACCAGTTCCTGTCTATGTATCCTTGCGTATCTCCCTTCCCTATCTCTAGTCGTTGTGTGTGGTGCCACACAACAAACAATATTTCAATCTAGAAAAATACTCAGCTTAAAGTACCGAAAACCACTCTGTGGTTACTTTAGTCCTCAAAAAATTACATTCATTATTTTCTTCAGAGACAGCTCAAGGGAGAATGACATCCCATAATAGAACAGCCCTGTAAAACAGGCTCTGTGTTTGTGTGTGTGTGTGTGTGTGTGTGTGTGTGAAGATACTCCCCGGGCATTAGAACATGCTCAGGAGACATAAGTCTGCGGCTGGAGACACATGGTAATAAGGAGAATACAACAACCTTTGTTCATATGAAATGGGGGTCAGCATGTCATCTTTACAATTACATCCACAAAAATGTATTAAAATGCAATTAATTACTTTTTAATAACACAGCCAGCACAAAACTTGAATGAAACATACATGCCTTGAACGATTCAGCTTCCAAACAATTTTCTGTCAACTACAAAATCCCTTGAGTGAATAAAAAAGGATATCCTACCTGGCAAAGAACTTTAGTTTTAAAGCAAATCTGGTTGTTTTCAGGGAAAACAGAAGAACTGTGTTATAATCATAACTCTCTGTTCAGCCTCTTTAAACCATGGTTTGCTGGCCAGACTCAACATGTTTTCCAACCCCACTGATAATTGTATAGCCTTTATGATACTCTAAAGACTTTCAATAAAAATCAAGTCATGCACAGAATACGGTGTAAACCGTGCATTCATTTTTAATACAGTATAATAGAAGTATGTTTTTCATTATTAAACCACATCTACTGTACCTGACCATGTAAAAAACTCCTGGCCCTATTGAGAGATAAATCAGTACTGAGGCCTGGGTGTTCTTCTGTCCATCCCACTCCTTAAAAAACTCCTGAGTCATCCTGTCGGCTGGCCTGTGCCAGGGTGTGTCTCAGTGACATAATGCAAATCAAGGGGTGGTGGCTGTCGGGTTAAGTCAGTGAATCTGGTGGGATTTAAGGCAATGCTAGTGAGACTAGGCTTACTCAAAAAAACATGTCTTGTATTTGGATTTGGAGACGACTCAACCCACTCAACCCTCAGTTATGGATGTAATGTTGGTTGATTCCGTATTGTTCATGTATCTGTTCAGTAATGGATGTTATGTTGGATGTTATGTTAAAATAACTGTGATTTAGAGGGGTTTGGTCTACTGTTATTCTACGGTGTTATTGTTTTTTTTTTTTTGTAGTGAGATTATCAACATCACAAGGTAAGCCATTATCAGTTATCGAAGACAGAGACCAGCTCTGATAGTCCACAGCCTTGTTGACCTTAAGTGCACTGATCCCTAACCCTAACCTTAACCCCAAGGTCATGGAACAAAGTGTGGTTTTGGCAGTTAAGCACCACAACACAACAGGTGATTAATCCTGAACAACAACTGCGACCCCCACCCAAGGAGGCTAATCTCACCCCGGATCGCCACCCAAAGGCAGATGGCTTCTATGAACCCAAAGTTGTACGTGCAGCCGTTTTTAGACACTCACCCCCGCCATTCTTCTGACACAGGTAGGGGAACCTCCAGACATTGCCCAGGCCTACAGAGAAGCCAACCTGGGCCAGGATGTACTGCAGCTTGCTGTTCCAGGCTGGCCTTGACGCGTCGTCCTCGGCGTCTGAGCCCCCGTCCTCCACATCTGTGTCCTGGTTAAGCTCCTTCCCATCCCCATCACCTCCCACCATCAGCGAGCTCTTCTTGAAGGAGTCATCACACGTGTCCTCGTTGGATAGCAGGTCTCTGACTGACTCAGTGACATCATCGTCAAGCTCTCTCTTGACGGCCTTGCTGTTTTTGGGCATTTGATCAAGCAGACCAGGGCGTGGGGCGGAATGTCTTTGGGCTGGCGGCGGGATGGGTATGGGAAGATCAGTGTCTGCACAAGGCCTGGAGGTAGACTGTTGTGGGTCGGATGTGTAGTCTGCCTTGGAGATGTGGGATGGAGGGTTGCAAAAGAGTTGCTTATTTCTTCATTATCACTGAATGCCTAAGAGGAAGAACATCAAAATGAAAATTATTTAGGGCCTGGTTAAACAAAAACAGACTAGTCCTGGACTAAAAAAAAATTACCTAAAAAAAATTATCTTCATCGAGGCTGTTTTTTTTAGCGGATGACATAACAACAGTGCAAACAGAAATGATAATTGCATCAGACAGAGACACAGACGGAAACCGGCACACATGCATTCACACATCCTTTTATGTAGACAGGCTGTACAGTGGTTTTTGTGGTTGTCTGCGTCTGTCTAAATGTCCCCAGAGGTTATTGTGCTGTCTTAGAAGGAAAACCAATATTTTATCTATTCATAATGCTTCACTACATATGCTCTATGATCACAGTTGATTTGAACAGAATCACCATTCATCCACTTCATTACTCAGAAATCTAATAATCTCTAGATGGTGTTCAACCAACTTGCTTTGGGCAATAATTGTGGATGAGGATAAAAGCATGATTTCGTGGTATTATTTGAGTTCCAGCATTTAATTAACAAAATTGTTCAGGGCAATATCTATTGCATGTAAAAGTTTGTATTTATCACAAGAAAATCATAATCACAAATGTGACTAAAATCTATGGATGAAGTGGATACTTTAAGAAAAAAATTCCGAGATTTATCACTGTTTAGTTAAAGTTAATCCATCAATGTGCACGACAAATATTTAAACAAATCAATGTAAAATCCACCTTCAACTAACCATGTTTGGATTACGAAAATGAAGCACCTCACACTTCTTTTTCCTCTGTTAAGTAAATGCACTGTAAACAGGATGAAGGAAGGTAAAAAATCTGTATTATTTTTTATCGGAATACTTACATAGGCCTGTTCTCATGCTTAGAAGCGGTCTAGAAAGAAGTACTATCATATAAAATCTTACATTATATGGCATGTGTTAAAGAAGATAACGCTTTTTTGCATATTTTAGAAGATGATTTCAGTTAAACATTTACCCTCTGGTCATGAATGTGTCACGTTTGGTTTTTACCGCGCTGGTATCCACGCGCCTAAATAATTGAACCGCGACACAGAGCACGAGGCAATTTGCATACGAATCCAAACACTCCTTGTCCTTACATCACAGCGTAAGAGCAGAGAACACCTAACATGATAAATCCAATATAGCAAATGTAATCCAGGCATAAATGTATTATTATAGGTGTTATGTTGTCACGCTTCGTCCGCTAAGAATACACATTGCGCGTGTAAGACAAAAGTAAGACAAAAATAATAGAATGTGGCGATGGTGCAGAATGTTGCAGTCTATCGCCTTTCACCGACCGGTGGCTTAAGTGATTAATAGATTTTCAGATTAACATCGTTTGTAAAGCATGGGCGTCTTAACAACAGCAAATATAAGACGTGGAAATGGTATAGTCCGACATAAAAATATTTATATTTATGGTGCCAGCGGAATAGTCTAGGCTGTAGCCTATACCGGAATAGAAAATCTATTTATATTGTATTGATAATTAAATTTGGTTAATCGACGTGCATTTCCATGTATATGGAAATCGTTCTATTTTCCTTTTGAGCAAAGGACACTTGGTACATAAATTATCAGTCGAGGCTACAGGCTACACAAGTGTGTTTACACACAAATAGCTAATAATGAATAATTCCGGATTAAATATAGACATGTTGATAAAGCAACGTATCAGAAGAATAGCTGGCGCTATGCAGGCTATTGTGTGTTCAAGAGAATTTCTTCTAGAAATGAACATAGGCTAAATTAATTCATCCCTCGCCGCCCAGCCCATCTCCATCCATGTGCGGTATTTCATCATACACTCAATGCCTACATCCTGCGCACTGCCACCCCGTTCTATTCAGCCAAATATATATTCATCCTAAATTAGAATTACCTTCAGTATAAATTCTTCTTCTGGTGTGGATTTTGTTCCTTTTCTGGTTAATTAGTCTCAAGGAATGAAATTGTGACAGAAGCACATGCACGGGGCAGACATCATCACTTGTATTGGGTCCCTGGTCCTCTTTCGTCTGTGTTGTGTTCTATGAAACAGACACAAGTGCGTCGCCTCTTGGTTTTAGCAATAGGCTACATTTAGCGCGTTAATAAGGGGTGCTTGGTCTCTCTCTTCGTCAATATTTGATCCAAACCCCTATTTCTATTCATTCACTCAAATTATCTCTCTGTGTATTAGGTATACTTATATTGGGTATATACATATGTTTAAGAACTCCATGAATGTGTGAAAAAAATAAATTATATATATTTTTAACAATTTTCCAAGCGCCCCCTATTCGCACTTGGTACGCTCTACTACGACCCTTATAAGCGCCTTCACTAAAGCACTGGTGGTTGGTTGGTTAGTTGGTTGGTATGTGTGTGTAAATCTGCAGTTATCTACGGTTGAATCTAGTCTCTTTAACAGGACTAACTTGTGAACCTAACGTACACGTTTTAATGTTGTGTTTTGTATGTCGTAATTGTGGCCAAATATGCATGCAGGGCATAGTGGCGCATCATTAAGGATAATTTGGCAAGCGTGTCCATTCGTGCTTGGCAAAACATGCAACCATGTAATAACCGTAGTGTTCTACATCATTTACCTAATTCCTATGTGTTACAGCCTATTGCAATAGGCCCATGTATCAGGCCTAAATACAGTAAATCTCCGACGAACGTGATTATTTTTGGAAGGCAATTATGGGCAAGCTGTTTCAATAATTCCGGTTGCGACTAGATCCATGACAGTCGTGTTATTAAAGTTTTTCAGAATTGCTAAAACACTAAACCCCATTCTCTGAACCAAATTCTCAGTAACCTAAACCCATTTGTCGAATCAGTCACTCTTTTGGCAAAACCTTGAACAAATTCAGGTAGTTAGACACCATTTGCAAATTGCATTCACTCTGTTTGCAAAACTATAACACATTCTCACTCACTAAATCACATCTCGCAATGTGATGCGCTTGTGTTACAAAATGGAAAACACAGGCAGCAAAAGTTAAACACAACTACAACACAGTTGTCATCGTTTACACACAATGACTCAAAATAGTTCACACTTGTTTCTAATGATGTGATCAAACCAATTGGTCAGAGTATAACTCAGTTCAGAGTACACAGGTGACACAGGTCTGAGGCAGAGGAGAAGGGTACATGTCAGAGGTGGTGGAGGAGGAGGAAGAGTATGTGTAATAGGTGGTGGACAAGGAGGAAGAGTATGTGTCAGAGGTGGTGGAGGAGGAGGAAGAGTACGTGTCAGAGGTGGTGGACGAGGAGGAAGAGTATGTGTAAGAGGTGGTGGACAAGGAGGAAGAGTATGTGTAAAAGATGGTGGAGGAGGACTCAGCACAAAGACATGATGCTGAGGCAGAATGAATCTCTCACTGACTTTGATTTTGCAGTTGCACAACATTTGTGAGTTTATTGAAATGTCCTTTTCATTTAGAGTTTTCTTTGATCATTGGGCTTTTGCAGTGGACTATTGTGTTTTTATGACACTGCTGAATATACAGACATTCAATACTGTATTACTTGCAGTACTTACAGTATTCAATATATTCACTGAGCTAAATTGGGATTATTATACTTTTTTTATTGCAAAAGGCGTTTACTATTTGCAATTTAAAATAAATCCGTAACTATATGCCCTGGGTGCTGTGTTCTCCGTTTTTTTATGTAGTGTCTAATGAATGCTCTGTAGTGTTTTTATATTGACTGGCTGTGTGGATGATCTGAAAGCATTGTTTGATTTTGAGCACAGATTAAATGGTTTTGAGGCGAGTGTTTGATTTTGTCAGAAGAGTCAGGGGTTTTGTGAATGTAGTTTGAAGATTTGGATCTGTGTTTAAAGTTTTGAGAAAATGGGTGAAGGTTTCAAGAAATGTGTCTTAGCAATTGTGAAAAACTGTAAGCGGTCTGAGAACATTTGTATTTTGTGATACCTATTCTAATGTACTAACGGTTACATCGTCTGACGCTGAATAGATTTATGGACTGAATTGTCTGCTGCAGTTCTATTCCATTCCCCTTACCTACAGAAACCTCTGTTTTTATTTTTGTGGGGGGTTTTTTTGTTGCTAAAGGAACCTTTCTAAAAATACTGAGCCATGGTAATATATTTGTGTGCTGGAGCCTGGTAAGAAATGCAGGAACCATAATGACATTAGTGTGCTGGCCTCTTTGCCTCCTTTCCTTCTTTCCTGCCCTCCCAGTTTGAGCACCTGCTCTGATGACTATGTTGTCAGGTGCCTCAAGGACATGGAATGGCTCTCTCACAGTTGCTGTCATGTGACCTCTCAAACAGGCATAGACACTGTGTGTGTCTCCGTTCATATCTTCTGTGGGAGAAAGGGGTGAGCCACGGATCATTTGTGGATCTACACTCTAGAAAGAAAATGTTCTTGGAGTGTTCCTTACTTTTAAACTGTGGGGGGAACACCTATAAGTTCTTTAAGGACAAATGTGAAAGAGTGTTGTAAAGAGCTGTATAATTGTTACTCAAAGAATGATAAGAATAATCTACCCCAAAAGGTTCTTCAAATGGTCTTTGAAGAACCGTTAAAAGAAATTCCTTGAAGAACCCTTTTAAAGGGCTCTTAGAAGAGCTTGTGGGGCTCTCCCACAGTTTCAATGTGAAAACCACTGAAGTACACTCTTAGAACCTTTTGTTTTTAGAGTGCATGACAACATTAGAGACATTTCCCTCAAATCATACAGACTCACCAAGAATTTGAAACAATCTCAAATGTCGATAAACTCCTGTATCTGTTAGACAAAATACTGTGTAAAATGTGCAATCACAGCAGCAAGATTTGTGACCTCATGCCATGAGAAAAGGACAACTTGTAGAACATCAACATTGTAAACCAAACCAGTATCATCCATGAAATTGTTTTCCCTTGTCAGTCTTACTCATAACTATTTGCACCTTTTTACTACACTAAAAAAAACTGAAATGCCTTTGGTGCAATTTTTACTTAGTATGTCATATTTGTTTTTTTTTCATTGTTGTTATTTATTTTTAGAGATTTTTTTCAATTGCTTTGGTAATGTAAACAAATATTTCCTGTGCTAATAAAGCCATTTAAATTAAATTGATTGAGAATGGCAGAGATAGGAGGAAGAGAGAGGAGGAAGAGAGAGGATAAAGGGAAGAGAGAGAGAAAGGAGAGAAGAAAGGAGATAGGAAAGAAGGAGAGAGATTTTGAGAGGAAAGAAGGAGAGAGGAGAGGGAAGGAGAGAGGAGAGAAAGAGTTGAGAAAAAGGAGAGAGATAGAGCAGAGAGGAAAGAAGGGGAGAGGAGAGAGAGCAGAGAGGAAGGAAGGAGAGTAGGGAAAGAGGAGAGGAGAGAGAGTGGAGGGAGATAGAAGAGGAGAGAGAGAGGAGGGAGAGCTACGGAGCGACGAGATATTGAACTAGATAAACATTGTATTTGTAACGGACGTATAGTGAATTAGAGAATATGTTTGTGCTTATTTCTCGAATGTGTTTTTCATTTCAACATTGAACATCTCTACAGATATACAGTAGTCATTCCTATTCCTCAGTTTGTGGGACAGCATTCAACTCAGCCTCATAGAGCATTGTGCCTCTGCTCCCTCAAGCCACAGCATGACTTGCCTGTCTAAAGAAATGAACAAGCAGTATACACACACACGCGCACGCGCACACACGCACAGTCACCCCACCTCTCCACTGGAGCCCAGTGATTGGAGCCTAAGCAGACAGTGTTATTGATTGTTGTTTCTAATAGAGTTTGTGGGGTATGTAGGGCATCAGACCTTTTCACAGCATCCACTGATATATATGTTCCTGTTGGGACAAAAACTCTCAGTATGGAGAGGATCTGGAGACGGTTTCCATCAATTGACATAGTAATAGTCAAGAGGATGTAAATTCACAAATATGGAAACCTGAGGAAAACCCTTGACTAAAGCAATCAAATTTATTTATGAAGCCCTTTTTACATCAGCAGTTGTCACAGTGCATTTACAAAACACCCAGCCTGAAACCCCAAGGAGAAAGCAACAACAATGTTGAAGCACAGTGGTTAGGAAAAACTTCCTAAGAGGGGCTAAAATATAGGAAGAAACCTAGAGAGGAACCAGGCTTCAGAGTACATTTTAAAAGTACAAGTTGCAATAGTTAGTAAATGCATTTGGGATGTGTCCAGAGTCTATAAAACCTAATCCAGGTCAGAAGCATGACCAGATGGACAAGGACAGGGACAACCGGGTGGAGGGGGCGGTGGTTGTCAGACTGGCAGCTGGAATCATCCGGTATCGTCTTGATCTGCAACACAGCCAGGAGGACTTTGGACAGTCACAGCAACAAGTCTTTAGAGCCTGGTACTCCGGAGGTGTGGGCCTCCCAAGACCTCATGTCCTATGTTTGAACAGAGCAGGAGACAAGAAAATTCAGAGAGTGCATTCCTTAGGTTTACAAGGATTTAGAGTGGAGAAGGCGAACTGACCCTACTCCTCCCGGCACATTAAGATAGCAGCGTAAAAGTGTGGGGCTGAGACAGGGGGGTCCAGTGACACTGTGACCCTATCCGGGGAGGCCCTGGACAGGGCCCAACAGGTAGGAAGTCAATCCACCCACATTGCCAAGCATCAACCAAAGGGACGTCAACCAACCGCAACCACCCTGAAATGAGGGCCGAGTATTGCCAGCAGAGTTCACCCCAATTGCACAATGGGCGCAATGGAGAGACAACAACAAGCCAGTGATCAACAGTCAACAGATCAACAGTATTCAAAAAGAAGTATAGGTCTTAGATAAAATGTTCTCTAATTGACATCAGAATTGGCCTTACACTGATTAGTCTTCATATTGTTAATGTATATAAAAGGCCAAAAATTCACTGATCAAGTGCAAGGTTTTAGATTTCCCATTTTTGGATCTTCACTCTAAAAAGAAAAGGTTCTTGGAGTAACCCCTACTTTAAAACTCTGGTGGAACCTGTATATGTTCTAAAAGGAAAAATGTTGAAGGTTATTTTGAAGAACATTTTATACTTGTTGCTCAAACAACCATATGAATAACCTACCCTATAAAAAAAATCTACCCCAAAAGGTTCTTCAAATGGATCTTTGAGGAACAATTTATTAGGGGTTTTTCGATATGAACAACTTTAAAGGACCCTCCAAGAACTCGTTTTTAGAGTGATACCTTTACCTCAGGCACTTTGCTTACCTTCTCTGGGTAACAATGACTTGTCTGTATTGCCACAGATTAATTGGAAACAGTTAGTTGATCTAATCGCTGATTCTTGACAATGACGTAGGAGATATTGAGCCTCCACAACTGCTCAGATTCAGACCACCATGTTCCCCCATTACTACTCCATGCAGCTGACTCCAGACAGAAAGCCACTCCTCCAGTGGGACATTAAAGGAGTTTCACATGCCTGGCTGTTTGTGTGCACCTATAATGAACTCACACGAAACAGAGAGATGGAGGGATGGATCCAAGCGCAGAGCGCAGGGACTCCTTTATTAGGGAGAAAACACAGGAGTGCCGAAGGAACAGGCAGTGGCGTAGTCAATGGGCAGGTGATTGGTCGGTAACAGTCAAAGCAAGTAGGCAGGAGGCAAAGGTACAAAGGGTAATCCAAAAGAGGCGGTCAACAGGCAGGCAATGGTCAGGATACAGAGACGGGCTGATATAAGAAGTAGGCAGGGATAATGACACGCTCGGGAGAAGAAGGCTCAGTAGAGTTGCATACACAAACAAT
Organism: Esox masquinongy; assembly: GCA_016801175.1. Lineage (NCBI taxonomy): Eukaryota > Metazoa > Chordata > Actinopteri > Esociformes > Esocidae > Esox > Esox masquinongy. The sequence continues at coordinate 26,061 of JACXGI010010288.1, forward strand.
ACCTCACAAAGACTGGCAGCAAACACAGCACTTATATAGGGGTTGAACGAGACACAGGTGCAAACAATAATGGGGATTGGGTAGGCAACATTCGAGGCAACAAAGGAAACAGGACACATCCCAGACCTCACATGACCCCCCCCGGCAGGGGCGGACCCCGGACGCACAAAGCGGAACCACAGAGGAGGGAGGGCGGGACCCGATGGCCAGCAGGAGCACCCGCCCCGGAGCGTGGCAGGTCAGGAGCGCCTGCGAGGGCGCCTCACCCCAGAGCCCAGTCGGGCAGCCGATCCGGCAGAAGAGGCAGACGGGGCAGCCGGTGATTTGGGCGGTTGCCCCCGGGGGCGAGGGGCAGGACGATCGGGTCGGTCTAGGTGGAAGGACCGGATCAGGTCGGGGTCCAGGATGTCACGGGGAGGGACCCAAGACCGTTCCTCGGGACCATACCCCTCCCAGTCCACCAGGTACTGAAGCCCCCCCTTCCAGCGGCGGGAATCCAGGATGCCCTGGATGGCGTATGCGGGCTCCCCGCCGACGTCTTGTGGAGGAGGAGGGAGGCGGGCAACGGGAGGATGGAGTGGACTGTAGAGCACTGGCTTGAGTAGAGAGACATGGAACGTGGAGTGGATCCGGTACTGGTGGGGGACCTGGAGACGGTAAGTGACAGGGTTAATGCGGTGCGTTATTTTGAAGGGTTTCTACAGGGGAGGCGGAGCCGGATGTCCCGGGTGGACAGCCAAACCCGCTGCCCAGGATGGAAAAGAGGAGTGGGTCGGCGGCGACGGTCAGCGAACCGCTTTTGGGTAGCGGACGCTAGACGGAGGTGTTTATGGGCCGTCGACCAGACCTGCTCACTGCGCCGGAACCAGTCATCGACCGCAGACACCGTGCCAGGCTCTGTCGCCCACGGAAACATAGGGGGTTGGTAGCTTAGGACGCACTGAAATGGAGTAAGACGGAGGGAGGAATGTATTATGGAGTTTTGTGCGTATTCAACCCAAGCCAGGTACCGGCTCCAGTCATGCGGTTGGCGGGCGCAGTGTTGGCGGAGGTACCTCCCTATTTCCTGGTTCAGGCGCTCCGTTTGACCGTTGGTTTGGGGGTGATACCCGGAGGACAGACTAATGGAGACCCCCAGACGATCACAGAACGCACGCCAAACTCGGGAGATGAACTGGGGGCCTCGATCTGATACGATGTCCTCGGGGATCCCATAGAGCCGGAACACCTGCTGGAACACACACTCAGCCAATTCCATAGCCGTGGGTAGATGAGGGAGCGGAATGAGACGGCACATTTTAGAAAACCTGTCTACGATTACCAGTATGGTGGTAAACCCAGACGACTCCGGCAGATCGGTAATGAAGTCCATGGCGATATGGGGCCAAGGGCGATGCGGCACAGGCAGTGGTTCCAGCTTACCGGAGGGCAGGTGGCGCGGAGACTTGGACCAGGCGCAGACAGGGCAGGAGAGAACGTAATCCTGAACGTCGGCTGCCAATGAAGCCCACCAGAATTGTTGTTTAATTAAGGCAGTGGTCCGGGAAATCCCAGGGTGACCGGAGCCCATTGAGGTGTGGCACCACTGCATCAGTTGGGGTCTGACGGCTGCGGGGACGTATGTCTTCCCTGCCGGGGTTTCCGGAGGCGCGGGATCCGTGCGGAGGCCCTCTTGGATGGCTGACTGAACCTCCCATGTTATTGGTCCCACGACACAAGCTGGCGACAGGATGGTCTCGGGTTCTGGGACAGAAGAAGGAGGGTCAAACAGACGAGATAATGCATCAGCCTTTATGTTCTTCTTACCGGGTATGTAGGTGACGTTGAAGTGGAAACGTGTAAAGAAGAGTGCCCAACGAGCTTGTCGGGGGTTCAGTCGCTTGGCACTTCGCAGGTACTTGA
>JACXGI010010289.1:10022-20812 GCA_016801175.1 Esox masquinongy
CGGAACACAGGGTCTGGGGCGGGGGGGCGGAACACAGGGTCTGGGGAGGGGGGGAGAACACAGGGTCTAGTGAGGGGGGAACACAGGGTCTGGAGAGGGGTGGGCAGAACCCAACGCAAGCAAGGGAAATGGGCCGATTGGAGCCTATTCTTCCTGTTGACCCTAACCACCTATTGTATTGGAACCAAACAAATGTACCATGGCGATAACAGTTTTCCTATCTGCTGTATACTTTGACATTTGTAAAAAATAATTATAATAATGCTTTTGTTTTCTCGACCCCCTCTCGTGTGATTCCCGGTGCTGCTGTGAGAACGGTGTTTCTCGTTTCCTCTCTTTCTTGCCTTCTTTCCAAGAGGAGGTTGTTGACAAATTAAGATGTGTCATTTCAATTCCAACGTGCTTTTGCTGCATGGCCTGTTACAAGCCGTCCTCCGACACATAGCCACACACTCGCCCCTGTTAGTCTGCGACAGGCAGGATCCCAGCCGTGCGGTTTGCCGTTCCCTCATGTGCAGTCGTGGAGGAGCCACATGAAAGGCGATCGGTATTAAAGGACGCGTCTTGGTTGGGAGGGATTCTGTCATGCAACGAGGGTGCGTTCTTCATTTCACCCCCCCCCCCCCACACACACCGTTGTTTCTTGGGTTTCATCCCAAATGGCTTACTACACCCGAGGTAGCGCGCACGTTTTGACCGTTTTAGCCCAAAATGTCTGATGTGTACTAAACAGGGGATCTGGTATCATTTGGGACGTGACCTTATTTCTGCTGGAGAGAAAATAAGCAGCGGCTGCTGCATTAGATGGGCTAGTGACCGCGCAGCACCGGCACAGATGGATCCAACCACTGGAATGCCCCAGTGAGCCGGGGCAGAACGGCAGGGGACGGACCCACATCGCCCATTAAGTGGAAATTAAAACAAGACTGGCATTTTGTTCGGGGAAAACTGTCTTCAGAGGATGCAGGGAAGGGAAAGGAACTGGACTTTGGACCAGAGTGTCACCGGCTGTGGAGAAGGATGAATATTGTATCGATTAAATTTTCCACATCAGAGACTAAGTCGTGCACCACAAATGAAGCGACTGATTTCGTAGACGCCGGCATTCAGGAAGCCGAATAAGCTCTTCGGCTGGTGACATGGTATAAACGGCCGTTCCACTTCACTCTGTCAATTGTGTTTTGGCTCTGATGAAGACAAGGTTTACTCTCTGACACCCATAACTCCCGCATCCTGAAATCAATCCATCGCTCCTCCCTCTTCATCCTACCCCCCCCATCCATCTGTCACCTGACCACCCCTCATCCCTCACCCTGACACAGAGAATAGGACACGGCTCTAACAGGAAAAGTAGCTAAAGGAGGCCACTATTCCAGAGGATCTCAGAATAGAAGCTCTTTTTATTACAAGCTGCTGTGGTACTGGCGGTGAGGACAAATTACAGAGAACCCTTCTCACACATAAAAAAGGTTGCACTGCTGAAACCAGCAACCTCAATAAAGGCTGAATTATAAAATCCTTAGCTACTTTTCCCTCTTTTTTTTGAAAAAATTCTGTACTTACATTTTTTTCTTCTCGTTTTGAGTTTTGTTTTATGTCGTGCTGTAAAGGGCTGTTTTGGTGGTTTCTGTTCTCGACCCCGCCGTCGGAAAATACGTTCACTTGTGGTGTCCCCGGGATGCCTCCCCTGACCAAGGCTCAAATGGCACCCTATTCCCTATATCGTGCACTGTGTTTTCATCAGGGCCCAGTGGAGCAGGGCTATTTGTAAGGAATAGGGTGTTATTGGGGCATCCCACTTGACTTGTGAACATCTGCTTAGAGGAAGATGTTGAAGTTGAAAGGCAGGGTGGGGGTGGGGCGGGAGGTTGATATACCACAAGGAATCTGCAGATCTCCCCCTTCTAACTCCATTCTCTGTTTCATATCATGCAGCCACTTGAAGTTGGTGCATTCATCTTAAGACGGCTAGGTTGGACAACCACCAAACCCTGTAATAGGAAGTACACCTCAGTGAAGTGTCTGTCAATCAGCAAAGTCTGTGCTAAAACTATCCCCAAAAATATGACAACTTAAAAATGGGCAGTTCGGAGAAGTTGTTGGAAAGTGGATATTTTTTTATACTGGTCAGATGATGTAACCTCTAGGCAACTATGCAGAAGGTAAATCGTGCCTTCACTCCCAATCAGATACAGAAAGGCACCTAACAGGAGCTGGGCGAAGGTAATTCAAGCTGTTGATTCAAGATCCTTCCAGTCACTTTCGCACACCTTTTGTTTTTCATTAAAGTACCCGAATGGTTGTTTGACTGATTCCCAGAGCTGGCAAGCTAAAAAATCTGTTGTTCCCTGAGCAAGGCAGTTTACCTGAATCAGTTGACACTAATTGCTCCCTGGTTGTTGCTGCAAAGGACAGTGTGTTCGCAATCAACTTACTCGTCAGATAATGGCCAAAAAAAAGAACAGAAATGCAGAAATGGCTTTCTCTCGGTAAAGAGTCCCTCGTGAGGGTATTACCTGTTCGCTTCGTACGTTCCGCTTAGCACGTTCAGCTTAACATGTTCTTGAAACGTTCCGCTTAGGATGTTCAGTAGGAGGTGAATGAACCAAAGGTGCCCCAACAGCAGAGTGCAGGAGTGCTAAATAACCCCGCCCCTCACCATGCCTGCCAGGGTAGAATAACTCCCCCTGCTGTGGGGCGACCTGAGGTGAGATCGGTGGTTGAGATCGGCAGGATCGGCGGGTGAGATCGGCGGGAGCGTGACGTAAGATCGGCGGGTGAGATCGGCGGGAGCGTGGCGTGAGATCGGCGGGAGCGTGACGTAATATCGGCGGGTGAGATCGGCGGGAGCGTGGCGTGAGATCGGCGGGAGTGTAACGTAAGGTGCGGAGAGGCCTTGATCGGCTGGCTCTGATACACCTCTGTCCACACGGCCTCTCTCTACCGAGCAGGCTGTTCCACCCTGACGTAACAAGCAAAGGGGTTGTGATAAACTGTCTTACGGCTAAAGCAGGTCAGCTGACCCGTCGTTCCGGTATCTGGCCTCTAAATGGCGTTCCATTCATTACCGGCGCAGACGATTCACCGCTTTGGCTCAGAAGTCACAGAAAAGGAGTACCGTTTTACACAAAAGCAAGATGACAGGAAGGCCGTTTGAGATCAGCGAGACCCGGAGAGAGAGAGCAGGAATGAGGGGAAGACTGGAGAGACTGACCACAGCCGTTAAGATTCTGGCTCCAGTCAAATATACCTCATCTTAATTGCTTGTTATAAAATGCCCTAAATGACGTGATTATACGTATAATTCAGCGTTAGACTACGTGGTGGGAGAGGAGAAGAGAGGGAAGTGTCTGGATGCTGATAAAAGAGAGGCTGCAGAGGAAGGAGAAGGAAGGAGGCTCTGAGTACGGCCGGCTCTGTCTGGCCCCCACAAAAGCAGGAGGAAAGGGGGGGGGGGGCAGGAGTGGGTTGGGGGGAATGGTTGTGGTCCCAAGGGGTGTTGGGGTTTCAAGCTTCCAGCCTCTAATCCTGACACACTGCCTCCACCAATTACAAGTCCTTCAAAAGGCGAAAGGGGAGGAAAAAACAAAACCAGAAACCTAGCGAAGGGCATATTTAGTAACGTTTTGGCAAGCTATAATTACATGTATGGCTAACTGAGAGATTTAACTACTTTCCCCAACTGATTGACAAGGCAGTGTAGAGAAACAACACACAGCACCCAGCACAGAACAAAACCTCTACACAACACATCTCACTAAAAAACAACACATATTACAAAAAACACACAACACATACAGTATCTAAAAACAACAGAGAACACACATCTCAAAACAACACCCAACACATATCTCAAAGAAAACCCAGCGCATCTTAAAACAACACATTACACATATCTCTAAACAACACATCTCAAAACAACACAACACATATCAAAACAACACACAACACACAAACCAATAAAACATACAACCCATATCTCAAAACAACACACAATGACATTACTATACTTGCTAAAGCCAGAACTCACCACGAAAACATTTGAGCTCCTAGTCTTGTCCCCGAATCTCAAAACTCTACTTGGGGCCTCTCTTGAACCACTGCAGTTTGCCTACAGAGCCAGCAGATCTGTGGATGACACTATCACATCCTCCAGCACCTCAATCCCCAAAGACAAATGATGCAGGATGATGTGGACTTCAGCTCTGGCTCATCACCATCATCCCAGAACTGCTACAATGCAAACTCTCCCACCTGAACGTGTCCAGTGAACCTGTCAGTGAATCACCGACTTCCAGACCGACCCGTAACACGGAAGCACCACAAGGATGTCTGCTCCCACCCCTCTTCTACAATCTCTAGAACACAAATGTATGTAAATGTACGGAGAGAATGACGTCCTCAAAAACACTATTGCAGGTTTTGGGGGTTTGAATTGGGTTTAAGATTAAGGGAAGACATTAGAAGCCAGTTTTGCAGACTTAGATTAAGCCTAGTCCTGGAATAAATATCAGGCTGAATGGATGCTCTCGATGGTTCATCTTTGCACATTTATGGGAATCCTTGGGGATGTGCCGCATTTCTTCAGCCGTCTGAGGTGGAAAAGGCACTGTTGCACATTCTTGATCAAATTTTGTGCATGGATGCATCTTTTTAGGTTCTTTGTCACACGCACAAGGGGGAGCGTAAAGCTTTTGACCCTCTTTGCAGACAACCTGTCGATGTGTTGGTGGCCGTGTTCTCTCTTACATCTCCTGATGTCCTATATCAGCTCATTTGAGTTTTTTCTTCATGTGCTTAGAGATTGTTTGACTAGAACCTCTCCTCCCTGTAGGCTACCAGCTCCCTGTGGTTGTCACTGTCTCATCAGCATACGTGGCCCTGCTGTAATGGCTGAACAGGGGTAGAGCATCACCAGTCAAACGGCCTGAGTTCGAGGTTCCATTCTATTCGTTCTATTTCTCTGTTGGGCGAGGGGAACTGGGAGGGAAGTGAACGTATGTCAGTTTTTACAGGTGAACTGAGATTAAACCGCGTTCAGTTTAACTCAATTTCTTTGACCAGCGTACAGCCACGAACCAACCAGGCAAACATAAAAAAAAAAAAAAAAATGTCTGAACTGAATTTTTCCTCTATCGTTTGCAGAGGAATTTACAGTCCCAGAAATACTTCTCAAGGCCAAGACTTTGATGATGAATGAATGATGAATTTAATTCCATCAATGAATAAAACCATTTAGCAGTACAGGCTTCGCTAAATGTAGCTGTAAGTGTTTACATGCTGGTCAGTGTTAAAATGATGTATCAACACACAGCCGGTCAGGGAGGACAGAGTCATGTGTCCCTGGGGAGACCCAGCCTGAGACTGGAGGAAACCAACAATGTGCTGACATATAAACAGATATAAACACGACACCGCAGGAGCAGATTTGAGGTTTAATCTGACGAAGCATTCATTTAAGTCAGGTAGGAAAGCAGCAGGGGACCATCAACATAGACTTTGTTTGTATGTGTGCGTCATGCCGAGCAGGGAGAGAGGGCGCGCGAGAGGCCGAGAGAGAGAGCAAGAGAGGAAGACGTGAGAGGGAGAGCTAGAGAGAGCTCTTTGTGCAACACGGAGGTTCAGCCGTAAGTTGGAGTTGAGAACGAGGTGTCTGTAAGGTGTGTAGAGATGGTTGTGTTTCAAGTGGCGGTGTTAGCTGAATAAGTGTGGATGAAAGTTCTGCCAAGCACAAATGTATGGTATGTACCTCTTTCTGGTAAACAAGACGACGCAACATGTGTTTCATATCAATGTTATTATTAGTTTCTCTCATTCTATTTCCCATAATATTATAGTATTATATAATTGTTTTCCTCAGACTTCCCTCCGCCTCCAAGTCACAACGTGAACAGGAAAGAGCAGGGAGACGTGAATGAAGTCAGAAACACTGAATCAAATCCAGGGTAGACTGGAAACTTCTGTGTCCTCAACCCAAAACACGCCGTCCACCCCCCACCGTCAGAGACCAGCTGCAGCGACCGACGGCGTCAAAACACCAGCACACGACCTTGCCCAACAGATCCCCGTAAACACAACCAGGCACACCCGTATCGCTGAGAACCCCTCCGGGCCCCAACCCCTCATTTCCGCTGAGAGTCACACCAAGAGAGACCGCCAGACTAGAGCCTGAACCTGTAATAACACTTAGAGAAACCACCATAGGAGATGAGACACCGAGTGGAAACCGCCCGACTTCATTACTGCCAGTGATTACAACCATTACACCAATTAGCAGTGTGTAGGGAGGGGCACCTGACCAGCCATGCCACCCGGCCTGCCTAGGAACGGTTACTCTCGCTGCCTGACAACCCTTCATCATCCTACACACCACATGGCATGTTCTGTCGCAAACACATATGGACTGCATGTTCTGTTCTGTTACTAACATGTATGTACTCCATGTCCTGTTCTGTTACTAACACATATGTACTCTGTGTTCTGTTCTGTTGCTAACACATATGTACTCCGTGTTCTGTTCTGTTGCTAACACATATGTACTCCGTGTTCTGTTCTGTTGCTAACACATATGTACTCCGTGTTCTGTTCTGTTGCTAACACATATGTACTCCGTGTTCTGTTCTGTTGCTAACACGTATTTACTCTGTGTTCTGTTCTGTTGCTAACACATATTTACTCCATGTTTTGTTCTTTTGCTAACATAGAATGCATTCCCCAAAGTTCTGTTTGGTTGCTAACGTCATGTTCTGCCAAAGAGAATGTCCTAGACCCAGGCAACCCAGACACGGCATGGAAGAATCTCAGTTGCTTTGACTCCTTGCGTCCTCTCCTTGGGTTTTTAGAAGGAGGCGAGGAGAGAGAAAGTCATACCGATCTAATCGGTGGGCCCAGGATGGTTGGTCTTTGTATAAAGTCCCTTAGCTAAAGCATCAGCTCATCAGTGGCTGTATTTGAACAAAACATTTATACAACTATATACACTGACTGTACAACGGCGAAAATCAGTATGTGAAATTTGAATACATGACAAAGGTGACCTTAATGCACTTTTGAACCCTCCCAACCCCTAACCCGTCACCTTAAACCCCTCCACTCTATTCAGACTGGCTGGGAAGTAGACAGCATTTGTGTTGCATTCATGTTCATTAAATATATTGTTGAAATGTGAACAATTGTACAAAACCTCTAAAAAGGACCACTGAATGCCACTTCTTTATTCAATAAACAAATGAACAATCAAAGAACATGTTTTCATTGTCGAAATGTAAATATTTCTCAGACTTTGCCCTGTCTAAAATGAGCTCTTGAAGTCAAACTGTGTAGCTAGGATAAATGATCTTGCCTTATCAGATATTGTTATATTCAACTATTCTTATCCGGTTGATTTAAAACTGGTAAATGATCACTGGGAGTGGGCTTCAGCTATTGTGAGACAAAAATAGAGTTGAACCGAGAATCTGTGAGTGAAATATACAGCAGTCCGACACTGGAGATCTGTATGAAATGTAGTTTTCGCGATTATTTGAGGAAAACATCTGTCCTATAGTTAAAACATTTTTTTTAATGTTTTATTATTATGTAAACGTTTTAACCTTTTAGTCAAAGTAAATGTTTTAGTTGGGACACCTCTCGGTCAACCTACAGTGTTTAGTTGGCTCAAACTTACTGTATCTCTATGAAGAGTTAGATCTGCTTCAGAATGTGACCTTGCAAGCTGCTCCAGTTAAAGGCTGACTGCAGTACTGCAGGCCCTTCTAAATTAACTAAGTTAGCCTTCTGTCTGAGGTTTGTAAATTGTCATTCAACTGCATATGCATATCTGGTGTAGTAGATGATTGTTGGTACTGTGTCTTCTATTGGAAAAACTGTATAGCCATGAATACTGAAGATTGCAATACTCCCATTCACAGTAATGGAACAGACGGCCATTTGGAGTATTTTCTGCAAACTACGCCCGCAGTAACGCCATCAGCCATGAGCTTTTGTGGCATTAATGGGAATGGGCGGTCCTTCTCCCCTGGCTGCAACAACCATTGGCCCTGGGTCTGTTCAGAGGCGTAGCAAAGTCTTACTTAGCCACACCCCCAATATCACGCAATTGTCTTCTTCGGAAAACGTTATTTTCTTCAGAAAAGGGGTTGGCTCACAGCGTTATTCTTCAGGGTGGTTGCGGTTATAGGAATAGGACACCCTGCAGGGAGTTGGCACATCACATTTAACTGTCGCTCTGGATATTCTACACCTACTTATGCTGGGTATTGGGCTTGGTCAGCTCCCTAATGCAGACCAAAACTACAAATATAAACCCACTTTCTGAACCCATAACTAATGGTTCCCTCCATATTTTTGCCCGGCCCGCCCAATCCTCTTCCGGGAGAACTAGCCTACTGTAGGTTTTTTCTCCAACTTTAATTTTGCACAATTGATTCTAAAAATGGATGAAAAAATACTTAATAAGGTGAATCACAACCAGGGTTGAACACAGCAGAATGGCGAATTTCCGGGAAGAGGGCTAGGTAACCGTGGTCTAGACTAAAGTTGCATTCAACCCTCACATGAAAAAAGAATCCAGGATTCAAGGTGGCGCAGCGTTCTAAGATGCTCTTTTGTAATGCCAAGCTGTCCACAACAGTCTAAGTCTGTGCCTTCACTATGCCGTTAGCTGACACTGATCGCATGAGAGAGGGAAGCATCGTCAGCAGGAATTTCCCCGGTGCATTGTGCTTTAGTGGCTCCCTCAGGCTGCTTGCAAAGACAGCCAAGGTAGTCAGATGAGTGAGCGACACAGGTGACAAAGGGAAAAAGGCAAAATGCCTTTGTTGCTCTTTTGTTTTTTTTTCAAACCCACGCCCGTTATTCTTGGTTTGGCACGGTTGTCCATTCCCCCCCAACCGTCTACGGAACATTTATATTTAAATATTTACATCCGAGACGGGCATTGAAAATGGCCTTGTCTTCTGTTATTTTTAGTACCCTTTCACCTCGTCCTGCTGGGTGGAAGGAGCCGGGCTGTGGTGTGGCTGGGCCTGGGCTGGGTTTAGGGATGGGCAGCTGTGTGTTAGAAGCATTCTGGCCCAACCATGAGCGTCCTAAGTGGTACACTATTCCCTATATATGGCACCCTTAACAGCACCCTGTTCCCCATAGGGCTCTGGTCAATGTAGTGCATGACGCAGGGAATGGTGTGCCAGTTGGGATGGATCCATGCCTCTCCAAGACCCAGCTGTGAGAGAGTTCTAGTCAATAGCCAGCCCAGCTGTGTCAAGAGGATGGGAAACGAGAGAAGAGAGAGGACCTCTGGGCAGAACCAACCCCAGATGGGTTCTGCTGGCATGTGGCATTTTAACCGTTTGTTGTGGTGCTTAGAAACCTCAGAACCAGTTTCCTCAACAGGTTCCTTCCTAGGATGCTGCCTTCCAGGGAGCTTTCCCAGCTACTGTTCCTCTGCCTTTTGGGTTCCTCTGTCTTTTGGGTTTTAGGTTGGGTATCTATAAAGCTCTTTGAGACTGCTGATGTAAAAAAAAAGGACTTAAATTTAATTGATTTATATCACTGAAAATGTTGCACATTTTACATTTATTTTATTATTTTGGATTGGAGGCTGAACTGATTGTAGGAGCTATGTGCAGATGAGATACTGTGATAAGAATTAATTTTGAAACAGACATGCATTCACACTTAATGGTAATAATTGTGTAAAGCAAACACACTAAGCGTTGAATGAGGAGAATGGATACTGAATTGGATGAAGTCAATAAATAGAAATGTATTTTTACCGCATTCAAATGGTGGTGTCTAGTAGAAATTAGAACATATTCTAACAATAACTGACAGGACTTTGTAAATGTTCTACTTGTCAACTTCAGAGAGACAGGAGATAAGGATAGAGAAAGGGAGAGAGAATGCAGAAGAGAAAAAGGAAGAGAGAAACAGAAAGAGAGATAGCAGGCACAGTAAAAAAGATTGACATCTCAATTGGCCTCTCCTTACCCCAAAAGTGAAACCTCGTAAAGTCCACAATAGAACATTAATGGCAACCAGCTGCGAATCAGAGACGCTAAAAATTGCTCTAAAATATTTTGAATCGTCGTCCAAGGAATGTTGCATCATGTCAGTGAAATACTTTCTAACAAGACACTACGGTTTACCGGAAACCCTTCGAAATTACAAAAACGAAGACACAAATTGTGCCTCTAAAGTATCCTGCGCTTCCTTATTACTCTGCAGGGCGGCCATGTCAACGAAGGTGTCTTTCATGGCCAAAAACTGGAGACTTATTGACGGCCCGATGCATCACCATGGAAACAAACAGAAGGTAGTGATTTCCATGGGTCCCGATTGTTGCATGCAAAGGATACGGGACCTACTTCTGAACATGACTACTTAATTGTAAGTAATGTTAATCAGTCCAAATTATTTTGGTATCCTGAAATAGGCGTCTAGGTATATAAAATGTGGTGTATTTTCAAAATGGTTTATCCAATACGGATTGAGATATCTACAATTAAAGCTGACTAGCCACACTTTAACCCCGTTGTCATCGAGTCATTTCAAATCCAAAGTGCTGGAGTACAAAGTAAAAAAAATAGCAGAAATATATCAAAGTCCAAATACTTTCAATCAATCTATCAATCAATCAATCAATCAATCAATTTTATTTATAAAGCCCTTTTTACATCAGCAGTAGTGCTTTTACAAAACGCCCAGCTTGAACCCCCAAGGAGCAATCAACAACAAAGTTGAAGCACAGTGGCTAGGAGAAACTCCCTAAGAGGGGCTGAAATTTAGGA
>JACXGI010010290.1:7614-22869 GCA_016801175.1 Esox masquinongy
CCCCTCAGTCACACTATCCTCTCTCCCCTCAGTCACACTATCCCTCTCCCCCCTCAGTCACACTCCCTCTCTCCCCTCAGTCACACTCCCTCTCTCCCCTCAGTCACACTATCCCTCTCTCCCCTCAGTCCTCTCTCCCCTCAGTCACACTATCCCTCTCTCCCCTCAGTCACACTATCCTCTCTCCCTTCCCGCAGCCACACTCTGTCAACAGTGGACTGGGCTGAGGAAGAGACGGCAGGGAGAACCAGTCTCCACAACATGACCCAAGATGATTTCGCCCATGACGTGACCAATGTCTGAGTCAGCCAGTACGCCATAACGCGCCCTTCCTTAATCCTCCGCGTTCCCTGACTGGGGCCATACTGGTCAGAACGACAAGGCACAGAGTGCCCCAATATGGGCTGCTCCGGGGCCCTTCTACAAGGGCCAGAGGGAGAGCTTCATTCACAGTAATGCAGGGGTGTCCTACTGGTTGCTCATTAAAATCAATGACGCCCTGTGGACTGCTTCAAGTTGATAGTAGCAATTGAGTGTGCTGGAAACAGTGAAGCTATTTCTGTAATACAGGTGGTTATTAAAATAAATATTGTCTATATTTTCTCTGTTTACATTTCAAATATTTTTGAATGCAAATAAAAGGTATTTCTGACTTAACACTTTGTATATATCTATCAGTAAAACCCACCGGAAAGGGGAGTTGGTGTAATGGTTGAAAATTTTGAGTACACTGGTTGTGCCGTATAATCATCTTCCAAACAACACATCACACCAGCAGAAAGACAATGGACTGTGGCTTTATAAAACGCTTGCTGATATGATGCTGTGGTTTTTCCTGCTTCATGTTGTGTGTCTGAAAGCTGATCAGGGTTAGGACTGTCTGCCGGTTAATGAATAATTCAAAGCCACGCAGTAGAGTAGACATGAGATCTGTCATTGTTGTCAGGTTTGGGTGGAAGCACCACTTAACACTGTTTGGCAAGCAAGGCAGTAGGGAGCAAGACTGGTAGATTAGTTATATATACTGTTGTGACAATTGCACAGAATAGTATAGATTGTATGCAGCAGGACCCAGCCTGTCAGGTGGCTGAGGGACGGTCCCCAATCAGAGTCAATATAGAGGCGTTGTCCACTGCTGTTATATAACTCTATTACACTGCAAATCTATAGCTTTTCTAGGCCCCATAAATTGCTTCTGGCCTAGAATCATTATAAACAGACAGACCACGTGCAGTCCATTGAGCAATATCAGCACACTGTGCAAACTGTTGCAAGTCAACACACATTTTACATACAAACAAATACTACCCTAACCTCACCTGTGCTAAATTTTGACACGCACACTGTGATATTACCACTCAACAATTACACCCTGTGATATTACTGCTCAACATTTCAGTGTTGTTTTTTGGTTAGCCCTCAGCTACTTCCCCCTTTATTGCAACTCTAAATATAAACTCGCACATTCGCTCATGTGCATGCACACACTACACACACACCTCATTCATTAACCTCCCTCTCCTCGCTCTCTCTGTCTCAAAGCCAGCAGATCGTTGCACTGGGGCTGCTCCATGCCTTATATGGAGAATCAGCTTTTGAGGGGAGGGGTTTCCACATGCTTAGCAGATGCAGCAATGCTAGGCTTTTGTTGCGGAGGCTCTGCCTGCCTGCTACCCACATGCACACAGGACTCAAGCTTATCTACTTGAGATAAGCACGGGTAACTTATCCATAATTGATGCATTGATGTCAAAAGGTGATTTGTGATTTTTTTTCACACACACACACACACACACACGAGTAAGCCAGTGCCTTCTTACAGGGGGTCAGCATACTCACTGGAGCTTCAGCTGTCTTTTAAGACTCTGACAGGCTGCTGACACTGCGAAGAAGGGAATCTCTCGAAAGGAGTGTATCAGCAGACCACATCCCTGCAATGTCCCTGTATTGTACCCTCTTGAGGACAATCACACACACGCACACACACACACACACATACACGTCTCACTGCTGCTCATTGCTCTCACCACCCTGACTCCACAGAGCCCTGAGGCTGTGTCCCGTCCCCAGAGAGGGGCAGCGGCAGACGGTGACAAAGGCTTAGTTGCTGGCGAGCTCTCCCCATAGACCTGGAGGTTCAGCTCAGCATTAACTCCCTGTCTCACCCACAATTCTCGTAAACACTGTATCAACTCTCCAAATCCGGTCAAATAAATCCCTCCAAAACACAACACATTCACAAAACAAATAAAGCTCTGACAGGGTGATAGAACTTGCAAATCATCTAAGGCAAAGCAGATTTAAAAAAACTCGGTAAACAAAGCAATATACAATTCACTGGGATAGGGCTAAAGGCAAAACAAAATGTAAAGTGGATGTACTAAGGAAAATAAATCATAGCCTACTCCAGTAACTTCTGATCTCTTTAACCTGTACATTTCAGATTCAAAAGGCTAATATTGCTCAGTACCAAGTTGTCCTCCAACACAGTTTTGGCCTCAACATTCTTTTTGCAGGTGCAATGGCAAATGAACCCATCAAACTTTGACTGTTGTAGTTTTACAGTGTTTTCCCTGAAACAGGCAAAACCTTGTTTTGGTACTCCGGGGCTGGAAACAAATAGGCATGCAAAGCAGAGAGGAAGAGAGCAGATTTCTACAAAAACTCTTTATCTGGGTGCAATCAATACTCGTTGCCTGTGTCATTCCCATTATGCGCTGTGCTAAAATGAAACTGGACAACCAATGTGAGAACAGCATAAGAGTAGAACGTAAGAGAAGTGTGAACCATTCTTGGGTACAGTAGATGAAAAACATTCCACAATGTCAATGAGGAAAGGAAATTTCACAACCAGTGTGCTATGTACAGCGGGGTTCTCCAAACCTGTTCCTTGGAGGTCTTCTGTCCTGGTTGTCTTTCCTCCAACCCCATGAAAATGCAGCCTCATTCAGTTATTAACTGTCTAATGATTACAATCAGGTGTGCTAAATTAGGGTTGGAGTGAAAACAACTAGGATAGTATCTAGACCAAACAAAAAGGAATGACCAAACAACTCTGCTGACATATACATATGTGCAGTAGTGAATGTTAACATTTCTGGATTTAAAATTGTGTCCTATGAATGGATGTTCCATTGTTCACCCTCCTGATGACCGGTGTCTGAGGCTTAAATGCCAGTGCACGAAAGCCCCTTTGCAGTATTTTATTAAAATGTTTATACTATCACTTTACTTCTTAAAGAAATATATAAATTACCATGTGTTTTTATTTTTATATTTAGAATATTTTTTCATTATTTGTTTGTCAGGGTCTGAGTTGTTGGTTCTATCACAGCCAAACAGGCTGGAACCGTTCTAACATCAAATGGCATTATCATCATTTTCATAATGTCATAGTGTTCTTACAACCATAAAGTGTTGAAATATCATCAAGAAAAACAAGTGGTTTGTGTGTCTGTGTTTCTCTGTGTTGTAACTTAGTTATTTTCTAGGATCTGTGTTGCCTTTGTCAGAGGCTGAATCCATTTTTGGCAGTAATTAAAGATGAAATTATAAGAAACCAGGACAATTGATTTTTGACATGCAATTTGTTTATTTCCAATTTCAGCTTTATTAATAGAATATAAGTTCACTATGTTGATCGTAGTTAGCTGTAGTCACAGATGAACCGGTGGATCAAAACATCAGAACTCAAACATTCAGTCAAGGATCTCTCCCTACTGGAACACTGTCCTCTTCAGTTCAATGCCATCTGACTCGGAATCAGAGCTTCCTGGGCTGCGGTCTTATTCTTCCCAGGCCCTCTTCTGGGAAACAGAAGGCACCCTTGAGGCTAACACATTGTTTTGCTCATACATCCTCTTCTTTAGAGGGATCTCGCAGTGACCTAGGTAAGTTGAAGGGTCAGACTCCTTGGGCCTCTTGCAAGATGTGGTCACTCTAGTGATGGGAAAACAGTCCTCCGATGCTGTCTCCGTCTTAGAGGGAGGGTCCTGGGTGTGGGCCTGCTGGGTTTCCAGAAATGGTCCATTCTGCAGCTCTGCTACAGCTGGCCTCATGCATTACAGACACACAGATAGATCATGTACTTTATTCATGTACACTCAAAACACAGTTGTCGTGCAGCACTGTAGGGGTTTAACGGGTACTTACCGAGGTCCTCCGTGGGTCTCTTTCTCTTAGAGGATGTGCTGTCGTTGGCACTCTCGCTGCTCTGGGACCTGGCTGAGCAAGGCCTTGCTGGGCCGGATGACTCCTGGAAGCTGCTATAGGAAACGCATTGTGGTCCCACCAAGGTGGAGGGCTGGTGCACATTCAGGGCTTTAGTGTCCTTGGGGCTGGAGCTTTGGAGGTTCTCATGCTGATCGTACCCCATAATTTCTAGGACCAAGGAGGCTATTGCTTCCCTTGGTTGGGCCACTGGGGCTCTAGCCTGAGTAATCTGAGCCACTAAGACTCTAACCTGCCTAGCTTTGGAAACTAAAATTCTGGAAACTAGGGCTCTGTTGTGGGAAACTAGGTCTCTAGCTGGAGAAACAAGAAAAATAAAGTTTTTTGCCTGGGAAACTAAGGTTCTAGCCTGGGAATCTAGGGCTCTGGTGTGGGAGTCTAGGTCTCTAGCCTGGGAGCCTATGTCTGTTGCCTGGGAACCTAAGGCTGTAGCCTGGAAAACTAATGCTCTAGCCTGGGAACCTAGGGCTCTAGCCTGGGAAAGTGATGCTCTAGACTGGGAAACTAGGGCTCTATCCTGGGCTACCGGGGCTCTAACCTGCCTAGCCAGGGCCTCCAGGTGTGAAGACTCAGCTGTGATTACTATGAAAACTAGGTTGTATACAATAATGAGCAATATTGTAATTTTTCAACATGGGAAGTATATGGTACTCCATTAGAAAATTCTACAAAAATGATTCCCACTTGTGTATATGCCTGGATAAGGGCACTGAGATGTCGGCCAGTCCTCCATACAGAATCTTTCCTGATTTTTGAGATCATTTTAGTCTGTACTTAAGAACTGGCCTCTTCTATTCAAACCCCAGGTTTTCAATGGTATTTAATTCTGTAGACTGAGATTGCCCTTTTGTGGCCAATTAACCATTTCATTATGGATTTCAATGTGTGTGGGACCGTTTGTTTTTGCAGAAATAAACACCTACTGGATAAAGTTAACCATTTTGTTGACTTTAAACCTGAATGTAAATTACCCCATATCAGGGGTACCTCTGTTACTTAAATAAGTCCAGTCTTATATTAGAACTGTAGGCCCCATCTGGGTAATCAGGATGTCTGCTGAAAGCTGAGAGTCTTGCCTTTCCTGCTGTGCCCTACAATCTTTGGTGTGACGCACTAGCACAGAAATCTATCATGTTGTTATTACACATAACCTATTACATAATGTATTGGGATTATTGTGTGTATACCTCTGAATCAATAAAATAGTAGAGCAGGGTTTTACGTATTTTACAATAGGTACAGTACACCCCTCTCCCCGACAAACAAAAGCAACTCCCAATCCACAGTTATTACCATACTCTTTCAATGTGTTGTTGTTTAAGAGTTCTGTTGTAATTTATTTGTTTTTTGGAGGGAAGATGGGAGCTTGACTGGCTTGTATGCAACGGTTTAACTGACAGTCAGTAAAGTTCAGTTGTGTTGGGAGGACAGTTATGGCTAAAATTGTATTAGTCCATTTACAGGGGTTTTAACATGATCCTTAGGGCCAGAAGAAAGCAAATAGCCTCAAACATTTTTACAGTAGGAATATATTTATTTTCTGCATTCTCATTTCCATGTCAAAATCACAACTGGTCTGTGTGGCCAATGACCTGTATACTATAACACACCTGAACTTGTATGTACAGAAGAGGCCAAGTTAGAACATGCCACTCTTGTGTATAGCTGAGGCCTCATTAGAATAGTTTGTAAAGCACACCATCCCTGTCTACAAAAGAAGAATGAAACTTCAAAGTAAAAAACACATTCACAGTCAAAGGAGATCCAGTGATGTTTTTCAAGTTTGTTTTCGGCCTCTGCCTTGAACGTGTTCGTGGGATCATGACAAGGGAAGAATACCAAGCCAGTGTCAGAAATGCGGGTGTCTGTCAAAGGTCCTAGGTCTTCCAGCAGGACAATGTCGATCCCAAAAACACACTTAAAAAAACACCCCAAAATGGTTCAAGATAAATACTGAACCGTTCTGAAGAAGGCATCACTGAATCCAGATCTTAATCCTATTGAAAACTTGTGGAGAGACTCAAACAGCAGTTGAGAGGCATCTTTCATCCCAAATCTGGGAGAACTGAAGCAGTTTGCACAAAGAGAGTGGGCCAAAGCACCAGTGCAGAGGTGCAGGACACTCTTCCGTGTCGATAGGAGTGCTTGATTGCAGTTACTGAGGCCAAAGGCTTTGCAAAAAAATATTTAGGATCTAGGGTGTCAATAGTTTTAGTCAGTGTCCTTTTTTTAAAATTTAAATGGATATATTAGGTTCTGAATCAATAACAAAGGTGTTATTGACAGTGAAAAAAAGAATTCTGGAGACCAAATATTTTGGTCAATTTCAACTCATTTTTAGAGCTGTAGAAACTTTTAGTTGTTACACAGAGGGCCAAGGAATGTTGTGAGTTACTTGATGAAAGTGCAAGGGTGCCAATACTTTTGACCATGACTGTAGCTTTTGAGCCAGGGTGCTGACAACTTTAACCTGGTGCCAAGTGCCAATGTCAGTCAGATTTATATTGGGCAGGGCTGGCCAAAATCAGGTCTGATTGTTTACCAAGATATTCAAACATCTGTCCCTAATAAACCCTTTCATTGGAGGGAATTACATTTCAACCCTTGAAGATTTCACCTTTGATTACCTAGAAAAAACAAAAAAATTAATCTTACAGACAGACAGACCAGACCAGACCTGACAGACAGACAGACACAGCAGACAGACAGACAGACAGACAGACAGACAGACTGACAGACTGACAGACTGACAGACCAGACCACACCAGACAGACAGTCCAGACAGACAGATTGACAGACCAAGCAGACCACACCAAACAGACAGACCAGATAGACTGACAGACCACACCAGACAGATCAGCCAGACCCGACAGACCACAACAGACAGACAGTCAGACCAGACTGTCTGTGTTCCGTTGAGATGTTAATGGCTCCAAGCACTGTCAACCCTAGAAGTAAACACCAGCAAAAGAAACCCATCTTCAGCTTCCTCTTTTTCTACCCCTAGTTGAACTCTCACCGAACTTTTACATTAACCGGCTGTGACACGCAAGTGCTCAACCAAAACAAATACCTGAAGCACACTTGAGGTGTCCAAGAGATGCTTCTCCTCGATGCGTGATACAGTAAGACATGGTGTCTGTCACCACGGGTTCACAAGCACATATACACACTTCAGACAGTTCAGAGTGTTAACATCTGGAGGGTGACTGTAGTCAGTCACGGAGCAGAGCTTCAGAGGAGCGTGACTTCTAATCAGAGGAGGCTGAGGGAACTCTCTCAGTGAGCAGCACTTGGTGCGAAGGAGGCTACAGGGCCTTTCTGCCCTATGGGTGAGGATTCTGCCCGCTGGGGTGTTAGGATCTCCTCAGGCCTGGAGTGGGAACCTGAACCGTATGGTAAGACGACCGTATGTGTGCACTGGTCTCAGAATTACTAACTGTAAGACGCTCAGAATAACGTAGGGTCTGCTTATTGGCTAAAAATACTCAGTGCTTTTTCAGATGGTGTTTTTTTTGTGTGGTTCAAACAGAACATGCCTGTCCGTACCGCTCCTCTTCCTGCCTAGACCTTGCTGGGGACATTGGTTTAACACTTCCATGGTTTTAGTTAGGCCATGGTCTGCACATGTATCTGTCTGTGTGTGTGGGCGTGAATAGGCTGCTGCATCCAGAGGGTGTGTGAGTGTGAATTGCTCTAAACCAGTGTTTCCTAATCCAGGTCCTTGGGACCCAAAGGCATCTTTTTGTTTTTGCCCAAGCAAGAAAACAAAAACTACTAGTAAAAGGCTTAATGATGAGACGATTAGGGGAATCAGGGGTATATTGCAAGACCAACAAACCAAATAATGTGCACCACTTTAGGAAGCACAGAACCAGGATTATGAAACACCGCTCCAGGCAGTGGTCTGCAACAGATATGTCCAAAAATAAATATACAAAGTAATACTCCATTTATTTCTTTTAGCACATTTATTCAAATGAAACCCTGAGGGAGCAGGATTTAAACCTCTGAGTCTGTGTACAATGTATTTTCCATTTACATCAAGTAAGAAACCTAGCTCATACTCTATTGTATTCCAATCATACAATCTTCTTTTAATTCATAAAATGCAATAATTCAGATTCTGTAAATAGCTGGGGAACCATCATTTGAGTTGCTGAGTAATTGTCCTATAATTGTGTTGGTTTTTAAGGCTATGGTAGCTACTGTTAGACCAACAATTGGTGAACAGAATTGAAAGGGAAAATTGACTAAATAAAAATATCAAACATAAAGAGAAATACATTTCACCTAACAGGAAGAACAACATTGGTTAACATTTCAGACATGATTGAATGTTATGAATCTTGTGACCATGTGTGGGCAATGTTGGCTGGATTTTGCTACTTGTATCCACAGATGTGATCCCAGAATACAGTGCAAAGCCAGATTTAGAGGAGGTTAGGTTCATTTTGTGTTTGTGATTCTGTTGGATTTTATGAATTCAACAAACAATTTCACACAACGTGTAGCTTTTCAACAGTTTTGTTACCTTTTACAGCCATCTTTGGCATAGCTTCACAATGGTATTATTGCTGCCATAAAAAAATAAGATTGGATCAATCACTTTATACCTCAGCATTTACTATGAAAAACCTCTATATTCCAGAGCTTGAGGGGCATCGGAGGGGCATTCTTCTCAAAGGACATACAAAATCACATTTCTTACAATTATTGACTAGGTTTTGAATTAAAAAAAGCAAACATTCAATATAGAACAACAGTTGCTGAATGAGGCTGATTGTTATAATTGCACAAATGGTTGTGTCTCAAGAACTTTGAGGGTTCAGAAGTGAGGAACTTCAGTGCAAAGCAAAGCTACTTCCGTTTTCATCATAATGTAACGCAATAAGAAAATACAGCAACAACCTTTGAGATGATTACAAATGCAAAGAGTATGTACAGTGCATCCAGGGTGGGGACATTTCTTCAGAAAAGCACAAGCATTTGGTTTCAAGTTCAGCCTCACGAGACAGTACTTCAGCCCAGACAAAAATACAATGATGCCAACAATGATAGAACAACAGTAAAATATAACGTCTGGCCGACAAGGTTATATTTTTTTCTGGGGAAACATTTGATTCCTGTTGTCTTGTTTCTTTTTCACATACCTTTCTCCCTTCACCCTCTTTTGTGTTCATCATAAAATCCAACTGCACATGAAAATCTTTACGTGACTTCTGTTATTGGGTTGTAGTGGTTGAATAGAGTAAAAATAAAATGCAGAGGTAAAACCTCAAACGTTCAAAAATACCCTGCCCACTTCCTTCAAAAAAGTTTGCCTTAAATTGTCCTATAAAAGCATAGTACAAATAAAAATGACAAACAACGACGATAACACCATAATACTGTTTTTTTAAGTTGGTCTGACAGTCCAGAGCAAACCGCTACCCCAGCACTGCTGAACATAAGTAGCTATAGACCATAAACCAATACGGGGTGCTCTGGCAGGACGCGCTGTGTGTTCTGGTCAGGCGCTGCAGTCCAGTGGCTCTATTACCATCCCTCTCTATCCCTGTATTTGTGGTTGTGCGCATGTCTGCTACGTTGCATATCTCCGTTCTCCACCGTGAACCCTGTACCACCCTAAGCGCAACAGCCAGGTCGGAGGCCAAGTGCTAGCGTCACAGCTCACTAGTCGGAGTGGTGCGTTTGCCGACGCCACCGTTTACAATGATTATATCGATGAGAGGCTCCGATTTTTTTAGCAGTATCTAGCGCCTCCCTAAGGTGTGGTGTTAAATGCAGGACCGTGGTTTTTATACACAGTAGATTGTCAGAGAAAACGTGCAGAACAGAGTGATCCTCCATCTCCGATCCCTCCAGTTTACGCCCGCCAGTTTTATCTTGTTTCACAGCCTTCCTTTATAGTGCAATTATGTACTTATTGGCTGCAGTGGCAATGAAGATGGAAGGCCAGTGAGTTCCTAATATTTGACCCCCCCCGTCCCCCCGTCCCCCCCCTGTCCCCCCCCCGTCCCATCCCTGTCCTTGCTAATCATGACGGGCCAGCAGAGATGAGGGCTTTACTGTGCTCCATTCCCTCAGCAGCCGTGGGGGCTGGTGTTACTGTCCTGACTACGTTTAGAGTGGGGCTCTCTGGGAATCTGCTGGCTCAGATCCACCTTCCAGTGTGTTACGTAACCAAAAAAAAGGAAAACATTAATATTCTCAATCCGCCGGTCCGGGCGCTGTGTTGCCTCGGATCAAGAGTTATTCTTGACCAGCGTTTGTCTAACCCTGGCGAGGACAGCCCTTGTGATTCCCCGCCCAGACCTGACATGTGGAACATCCCCTCTTTTACAACCAATGTCGCGGAAAACACTGAGATTGTGAAGCAATTCCAACCCTGGACCTCTTTCTTGTAAGGGCACAGTGGTCAACAACAGGGGATGTCGTCAGGCAAATAAATGTCCTTACTTTGTCACAACATCAATAAAGTGAAAAGAAACAGAGAACGGGAGACACAGACATCTTTTACAATATTGTGGCTTTGCATGTTTAGTTCTTATTTTTTTTTTTTTGCTGAGGGATTCAAGGTGGAGTCCGTTCCGTCCTCTGACGGTCACATCATGCTCTTCCTGTAGTGAGTCTGACGGTCACATCATGCTCTTCCTGTAGTGAGTCTGACGGTCACATCATGCTCTTCCTGTAGTGAGTCTGCTTGCCGCTGCTAGAGGGGCTGAGGGGCGAGAGGGAGGCGCACGCGGTGGGCGGGGAATCCAGCTGCCGGTAGAGTGCCCTCAGCTCCTTCACCTCGTCCAGCACCTCCTTGGCCTGGCCCCACGTAGCTGCTGCCTCCTTCAACAGCCTCTCCACCTCCGCCCGGCCCCCTTCGGAGCAACCCTTGGAGCCTCTGTTGCCTGGCGAGTCCTTCCCTCTCCCTTTCCCGCGCTCAATCTCCTCCCCCTGCGCCCCGCGCACCTCCGTCAGCAGCTTCTGAGTTCTTTCCAGTTTCTGGGCAATGAGGTCCTGCAGTTGGCTTATTGGCGGCACATTTCCCGGGGGTGCGGAGGCCGCTGAGCGGGGAATGGCCGCCCTGGGTTTAGTCGCCCGCGTCTCGGAGTGTGAGAGGATCTCGTCCATGGAAGCGCAACGGTTTTTCTCAGCCGGCGTGAGCCTCTTGCCCGGCTGAGGAGTGCAGCACTTCCCCACGGGGCTCTGAAGATGCTGTTCACCGTCGCACGCCACGCCAGTCTCGCGCGGCAGGCTCTGGGACTTCCCAGCAGCCTCTGCGGGGGTTGCTAGGTGGATATTACTGATGGCGCTCTCTGTTTTGGACCTGATGCAGTCAGGGCCGACCTGGCTGGATTTATCTGAGTCGACCCGGAAGCTCTCACAGTCCTGACCATCGGTGCTGGGGCTGTCCTCCTCCTGGATCAGGTCAAGGGTCAGCATGCCATCGGAGGTAGAAGTGGATGCCTTGACGGGGAGAAACACTCTGTTAGAGGTATTAGGTCAAATTTCTTTCAGTCCACAGAAACTAACTGGATGAAACTCATGGAATCCAATCCCTGTAGGAAGAGATTGTTACAGTGGATTGTATTGGTGTCCACTGAATTAACCTAGTTGGAGCTGCTACCAACCAGATGTTACGGTTATGGGGAGAGCTCAGACAGGACTAGCCAGGAGAAACAGGATACATACCACAGCCATGAGGTGTCCTCGCGTAGGCAGGCGACGTGTGTGAGGGATCTTAGCCCTGTCGCGCGTAAGATGGGATAGAAGGTTCTCATCCTCAACCGTGACCTGAGAGATCAAGGGAGGGCGGGAGAGGGAATCAGAGAGCGAGGGAGAGAGGGGGGAGAGTAAAACAGAGGGGAGAGAGGTGGGGTGAGATAAACAGAGAGAGTATAATGAAACGCAGTCACAGGGAGCAGGTTGACGTGTTCTCATATTAGCCAGAGGGCTGTGTTTGTCTTGTAGTGGCTGGGTAGTGTATTGATAAGTATTATTGACCTAATCATTGGTTTCTTATCTCCAGGCATGTGATTCGCTGGGCCAAATGGGCCAAAGCCTATTGCATAAGACCTCAGATGCCTGTGGGAACGGAGTGTTAACCTAACACAGCGTAGCGACACCGGAGACCAAGCCTCTGCACTGTTGTCTGGGGATAACACCCTTTCACTGATGGAGCTAGAGTCTCGTTTGTTCACTGGCTTGTGGCCCCAGGCGACGCGTAAACTTTGATTCACTGGGATTTTACGCCCGGTATCAAAGTTAAATGCTAAATTGCACTGAAAGCATTTAACCATTACATTATCAAGCGTAACGAGAAGAGCTTCAGCGTGCGAGCACATGTACCTTCACTCCTTCTGACTACACCCAATCAGACGCTCCAAAAGCCTAGCCCGGTGTCCTTAATAGAGAAGCATTGGGGTTGGGTGTTGGATTTAGGTATTTATGTGAAAAAATTAAGCTAATCTGTATTTTAGGCTCCAGAAGCTTATAAGAGAGGTTGGGGGTTGTGTGTTCAGGCGAGGTGGAGGCAGTCCATTAAGGCACAATGCAACTCATTCCTAACATTTTCAAGGATGTTGACTGTCATTTGTTTGCCAACATCATCCTTGACCAGTGTTGGACATAACAGAGGGGGTTTAAATGGTGGTTATATGAAGCATGCAGCTGTTACGTTGTTCAAACACACCACTGTTTCGAGTTTTGTAAGCTCCCTGCCGCTAAAGAATCATGTAATGTGTGCGACAACAGCTATGACTCAGCTTATTTCTTTCCAACTTGGCAACCAACAAGAAATCCCATAGTCATCATCCAGAAAATGCTTTCATCTTCTCATCAACTGTCAAAATGTATCACCTGTATCTATTGTGTCTATTGCATTTTAAGTGAACAATGTGATACAGCAGACCAGGATGAATCCATAGATTTAATAGAAATTTTGGGGATTTTTATAAATGTAATGGGACTGTTTTTTCATGTGAATCATGTGACTGTCTTTTCAGAGTAATGCTGTTAGTATGACGGTGAATATAAGGGCACTTGGTTACCTACTACATACACCCTGTGTAACCATGTACACAGCATAGATAGAACATGTTTAAAAAATGTTTTTTTATGAATCAATGTGGTTTTATCAGCGTGCATCTACATGTGTCAGCCATCATGTGTGACTCCACCAGCATAAAGCCTACAGTTCTGTTGAGGGCAACGAAACTCCATTCTGTGGACTAGTGAGTCCCATCTCTGATTTCAACTTATTGAGCGGCATAGACACTGGAGCCCTGGAGGTAACTGATACCTCTCACTGCTGGTGCTGTTCTAGCTTTGCCATCCTCACCACTGTCTATTTGTCCTCTAAATTATGGGTTTTAAAATGTGAAAGTAACTGATGCATTCTGTATTTGGTCAGTTACTGTGAGTGTAAGCATGGATTTAGATGAAGCCAGTGAGAGTTCTGCTGCTCCCAGCTGTAACTGTTTAGGCTGTGTTTATGGAGGCGCAATTAATCATATTTACATTGAAATTGCAATATTGATATACAATAAGTCACTGTGTCGTGTGTTGTACTATCACTAACTGTGTTGTACTATCACTAACTGTCACTAACTGTGTTGTACTATTACTAACTGTGTTGTCCTGTCACTAACCGTGTCACTAATTGTGTTGTACTATCACTAACTGTGTTGTACTATCACTAACTGTCACTAACTGTGTTGTACTATCACTAACTGTGTTGTCCTGTCACTAACCGTGTCACTAACTGTGTTGTACTATCACTAACTGTGTTGTACTATCACTAACTGTGTTGTCCTGTCACTAACCGTGTCACTAACTGTGTTGTACTATCACTAACTGTGTTGTACTATCACTAACTGTGTCACTAACTGTGTTGTACTATCACTAACTGTGTTGTACTATCACTAACTGTGTCACTACCTGTATTATCCTGTCACTAACTGTGTCACAACTGTGTTGTCCTGTCACTAACTGTGTCACTAACTGTGTTGTCCTGTCACTAACTGTGTCACTAATTGTGTTGTCCTTGTCACTAACAGTGTCACTATCTGTCTTGTCCTGTCACTCACTGTGTCACTAACTGTGTTGTCCTGTCACTAACTGTGTCACTAACAGTGTTGTCCTGTCACTAAATGTGTCACTAACTGTGTTGTGCTTCTGTTGTCGTCTGATGTTGGTGAGCTTTACACAATTCTATTACAGTTTTTTTACGATTGCTAACAAACATTGTTCAATACTGCGGAAACGTGCAAAACTCTAAGCTATCAAAACAACATGTAACTTGGCAATGCACATCCTACATGTCTCAAAAGCAAATCTTTCTACCAAATGAAGGCTAACAGTCTCTCACGACATGCACACTTTGTCATTCATAGTATCATGACCTACAAAACTCTAAAAAGAGTTACCACTATAATGTGTCAATTTGTTTTTAATATCATTTTAGATTAACCAAAAGTCCTTTTTACAAAAGAAGAGTGGCAAACCTGTACTGTATAGAATGTTCTGCAAGATATGTATACAAATAAAGCAGAAAGGCTGCAATATACTTCAACACAATTCACTGTATTTTTGCAAATTACTGTATTTAGCTTTTTTGCAGAGTAATTCCAAAATACACAAAACTAAATAATTCCAGTACTGTTAAACAAACAAAAAGTGTATAAACACTATGAATATGTTTAGCATATTGTCCAAATTAAACAGATATATAACAATGCTAGTCAACCCTGTCTGCTGCATTGGACCACAAGTTCTCATCCACATCACACCATATGGCCTCTCGCGCAAAATACCTGGGAAAGAATCTCTTTGCATGCCTCATCCATCCCTGACAATCCTCCACAGAGATGTCCAGGCATCCTGCATTCACTGCATCCAAAAGTGACATTGGATCATGTGGATGGTGGTCATAAACTTTCTACCTCCATAAGGAAAACAATGCTTCATTGGGGTTGAGGAAGGGAGAGTCATGGGGGAGGAAAAGTGACACCATCCTGGGATGGGCTG
>JACXGI010010291.1:0-27954 GCA_016801175.1 Esox masquinongy
CCGGCACCCATGGACAATGAACCCAGCTATTCAGTCAAAACACAAAATCCGGTTTACGGGGCGAGACCTACAAGAAAATAAAATGTGTCCTTTTGGGTGTCTGCGTGAACACCTGTTTCGCACAGTTGAACAATTCTACTTTAAGGGGAAGGTGCTGTGGTTTTTTCTTGCACCGTACAGTAACTGTTTTGGCGGGAAACATGACACCAGAGGGACACTGCAATAATACAGTTTGCCCTACATGCATCACTGTCATATGCACTATGGGACAATGTCGAATTCCCCCTACATAGTGTTCACAATCATCGGCTGACAGCAAACCTAGTGTGTACGGTAGCGTCATATTCTCCATCTTAGCGATTGTAGAGTAAATCCTTTCTCGCCCTGCCGTCAATTCTGTACATTGGTTAGAGAGAATTAGAGCCTGGCTGCCCATCCGTCCGTTCGGCTGGCAGGGCTGGCAGTGCCAAGTTGGTGCTGTGCCCGGCTGGTATCCGTGGTCGTCTTCCTGTGCCAACTCCATGATTACCATGATCTTGGTCCACAAGAGTATTACACGACCACCTGGAGAGTGAGGAACACCTGGTCACGGCTTAGGCCCCGCTCAATGCGTGCTTTATAGTCGTACAGCATGTACGAGTGACTGTGCACTGTGTAGCAACTAAAAGCGTGCTACTTATAGGTGTGACTGTCAGACTATCAAATAACCGTGTTCTCTTAACCTACAATATCCTAGGACATATCATGCGTTGTTTAGGGAGCCATTTAGGTACTCAAAGTAATTTAGTGCGTGGAATTGATGTTCTGTCAGTGTACGTTTTTCCAGTTGAGTTGAGTTGGACCAATGTTCTTGTGATATCTGTCCCACATAAAAATCTCTTCTCGGCCTATTGATTAAGACATTGGTTTTCCAAGCGTAAGCGGTTAGTTCAAATCCCGCCTGTACAAGATAAGTTGCGCATAGCTATTGATGAATTATGCTAGAATAGTTGCACGCCATACAGTACGCGTGTTACACATGCATAATGCATGGTTTGGGAGTGTTAACATCCTATCCAAACTCGAAGCAAATTTCACAATGAATATTGCAATTATCTTGCCCATTCTCCTTAGGAAAAGGGACCACCCCCCTGTGGAGACGTTCCCTGGGTGAACTTTCATCTGGAGGTGGGGTTGCAATTATCCAATATGTTTTGACAATTGTGCCACACTGTCAAAACCACCCACTGTTTTGCTTTAGCCTGGAAAAAAGACAATCAATGTCTTTAATTAAACAATGAACTACTGAGTCCCTTCAGAATACGATGTGTGGACTGCAATTGTTTGCCTCAATAGTGGGAATGCTTAGAAAGCTATTGGAAGACTCCGCTTGATAGGGTTATTGTTATTCTGTTGTGTTTGCACTCCATGTGATAAATACGAGCTTGGTAAATGTGATCGGGGAATATTGTGCATTATTGTTTTGTTGACTCTTTAGACACGCGGGCTTCCCTATCTTGACAAGCAGACATGAAAACAAACTCACTGACCTATTCTAATTCAAGGTAAATAGGACAGAAATATGATCAAATTAGCTTAGTAAGAATTGCTGATGGGATCCTTCTTCTACTTCTGCTTGTTCTTCTGCTGTGGGGTTTTATGGCTTCAATAACATTGAGTGCCGAGCAAGTACTGAGCATGTCAGAAAAAAATTATACAATACCATGCTGCCCAGCGTGATATTCAGTATCCTCTTCTAAGCATTTTCCCTGACTCTAATCCAGACCCTCTGTGAAAAAGAAAGCCCTGTCTTATTTACAATTTTCTGTCATAAAGTGCATCTAATCGCGAGAGCAAAGACATTGTGAAAGATAGAGAATGGTAAAGTGGGAGACTGAGAGATCAACACCAAGTTGAAAGTATTGTTCTATCTAGGACATCAGAAATACTGAGGTCACGAGTTGCAGCATCTGCATAATTCTATCAAAATCTATCAATCTATCAAATTTTATTTATTTTCTTTTTGAGAAAGAAAAGTTAACACTATAATTCTGCAGTTTAAAAGTATGCAGTTGAACACATGGTTTCTTTACAAAACATTTTCTATAACTAAATCTTTACAGCGTTTACAATTTCAATGTTTAATTTAAGCGCAGAGAACAACTTCTACTCTTTGCTTGAATCAGTACAAAACACTCCAAAGATAATCATTGGGAAGTGAAACACAGTATATATATATATATATATATATATATACATATATATATATATATATATATATATATTACAAGAGTCTGTCAATTTACAATGTATTTATGGGCAAGTCAAAAACATAGGCTGTGCCCCCTGTTCCAAGTGCCTGACCCTTTCTTTGTTTTCTCTCTGGACACCCCTGCTGGATTTTATTGAAATTGTAAACAAGTTTTATCACATTTTATTGTGAGATGTACTGTAGACATAAAGGTGTCAGGAAGAGCAATTTATTCACATTTGTTCTATAAAAATACACACATTCTCAAAATGCCTAAATGATTCAAACACAACTGTACTGATACTTCTCGCATACTGGGGATTTATTTTGCCACTGATGAACAAAATAAGTCGATAATTTCAAATTGAAAATTAAATCTACAAATTCTTCTAAATTAATTACAAATGCAAAACCAAAAACAATTGATTGCATTTACTCCCTTTAGTCATCATTTGGTAGAGGCACCTTTGGCAGTATGACAGCAATGTCTATACCAACTTTTCACATCTAGACAGCAATTTTTTCCAATTCTTCTTTGCAATATTGCCCAAGCTCTGTGAAGTTTGACGGAGACCTTTGGTGAACAGCTATGTTCAACTTTTTCCACATATGCTTATTTGGGTTGAGAATATGTGAAGGTCTGGTCTTTGACTGGGCCGCTTAAAGACATTCCCAGAAATCCGAAAGTCATTCCAGCAATTTCTTGGCTGTGTGCTTTGGTCATTGTTTTGCTGAAAGATTAATCTTTACCCCAGTCTGAGATCTTGTGTGCTCTGGATCAGGTTTTCTTTGTAGACCTCTCTGTATTTTGTGTGGTTTTGCTTCCCAGTCCCTGCCGTAGCTTCCCCAGTCCCTGCCATAGCCTCCCAGTCCCTGCCATAGCCTCCTAGTCCCAGCCGTAGTCTCCCAATCCCTGAGAAGTATCCACATAGCATGATGCTGCCCCCCTACGCTTCAGAGTAAAAATGGTGCTCTCAGGATTATGTGCTAGGTTAGGTTTGCGCCAAACAGTGCTTAAAAAAAACAAACTATTTTTAGGTCACAACAGACCATTGGAATTGTCCTCTTGGTCTTGGTCTCCCACATGCCTTTTGGCAAACTCTATCTGAGATTCTCTAGCGGAGATTTGTTTTTTGTCTTTTGGCCTTTCTCTCATGATGGGCACTTTTGTGAAACACCTGGGCTAACTTACGTGACTTCTGAAGACAATGTGTTACACCATCGATCATTCAGGTGTTTCATAGTAAAGGGGGTGAATATTTATGCTATCAATTATTTTCTGTTTTACATTTGTAATTCATTTTGGACAATTGGCAGATTTAATTCTTCAGTTTGGCTTTGTGGCGTTTCAGTGGCAAAAACAATTGAAATCATAATTGAATTCATGTTGGCACAAAATAAAATGAAATGCACTATTTGGCCCACTATCTGTCTCTAAAGACCATGAATTCCCACACTATCTAATCTCTTAATTTACATACAGAAGCATTTCCCACCAAACAAGATCATTGTTCTGGCTTAACCTAGTGATCTATGTAAAGCTTGAGTATGGTTTAAATGTCTATGTTGCATTTCTTTGTTGGCTGTATCGTTACATTTTCCTTTGTCAGTCAGAAATGGAAACTTTCAAAAAAAAAAGGTCTTTAAAAAAAATATAATTTTACGCTTGTAATTCATTGGAATACAGTCAAGATTGCAGGGTTTGAGTCTCTGTAAATGTTGCAACACTAAAATGTAGCTTGATAGATTATTATTAGACTAGCTAGATTATTGCCACTGTCAACTCTAGGTAGGTTTGTTTAGCTCAGATATTAGCCAGGGTTCTAATCACATTGATAGTAGGAAATGAAACAACAAGACAAGAAGTTTGTGTATTAAGCTAGTTGGGTTCAAATTTTTAGCTAGCCAGCAAACCAGCCAAGCCAGCTAACTTGGACAAGACAATATAAAACATTTCACTATGGTTTTGATATTATCTATGTTGAGCTGGTTACACGACAGTGATTTTCAAATATGTCAATCTGCAATTTCTCTAGATACTTGTCATGCTTGTCTTCTGTATCAGCAGTCTTTCAATAGACTTTACACAACTGCACTTGCTCTTTAGCTATGACTCTTCATCACCCCGAGCAACACTGTCAAAGAAGGACCTGTGTGCTAACATTTTTACAAAAAAAAACAAGATCACTTGCCTGTCTGCCTGGCTTCACTTCACAACACGTCATCACAATGACAACCATGCCAGCAGGCAATGATCTTGAATTCAAAATAATGTTTCCTTTAAATATACATTTTTATTTCTCAATTTCACCACTTTTATTCCGTGTATCAAAGAAGAAAAATAACAGCATGAAAAAATAAAATATAAAAAATACTGAGGACGTGACCTTGGTGTCCTGAATGGTAGATACTGGCCTGAAAGTATCATGTAATTGTAGGGAGATATGGAGGAGATGGAGGAAGAGCGATTAGTAGGAAAAAAGAGAGAGACAGGACGCAGAGAGGAAGAAAAAGTGGGATGGAGAGAGATACAGGAAGATGGAGATGTAGAACAGGACGAAGAGTGATTAGCTAGATAATAGAGTTTGCCCGTATTGCCTGAGAAGGGAGGCATCGTCAGCAGGCTCTATGAACTCCCTCAAAAGCCTGCAAAGCTAACTGAGGTTGTCCGGTAAGTGAGTGTGCCCTCAGAGTATTGACTCGTGCCTTTTCCTGGTTGGTAAAACCAGGTGTGGAGAGAGGCTGAATGACTTGCCGCGGATGTGTTTAAAGGAAAGCTTGCCGTGATCTTGTACTCTCCTGAATCTGTTGAGAGTTGTCTCAGTGACACTGGCTGTAAGTTCAAGTGAATGTGACAAAATTGGGTTCGGGCGAAATACGAGGAGATTCTTGGAGCAGGTTGGGGATAAGGAGAGACAGGATGAGAGGACCAGATTTCGGAGGAACTGAGTTAGACAGAAAGAGGGAAGAATAGCAAGTGAGACAGAAGGAAACGTCAAAAAAGAATGAGACCGAATGAGACTGAGTCAGATGGAAGAGAGAGGGACAGTGAGCAATTGAGACCAGGGGAGGGAGGTACGGAGCGCGAGACCAGAAAGACAGGAGAAAACCTTAGATGAAAAGATAGAGGGATCCAGATAGATGGAAAAAGACAGTGTGAGGCAGAGTAACATTGTGAGAGGGTGACATGGACAGAGACCTGCTCCCCTCATCCCCCAGTCTGTAACAACTCCATGCGTGTTTAAGGAGGGAGGTACTTTAGTTAAATACCCAACAGAGGACCCTTGCTTACAGGCTCTGCGATGTATGGCAACACAGAACTGCACGGGGGAAACAGAACGCACGCACACACACACACACACACTTTCAGCTGATACACAAAGCACACGGACACAAACAAGCGCACAATGAGGCTCACTTAGGCACATGCCATTCCAGAAAAGTACACAGAACACTCCTTTTCCTCATCTCTCCCCCAAACACAGGCAAAGCAGTTTGCGACAAAAATCATACGCTGTCATTGGGACAAATGGAGAGGAACAAATGGCGTCACTATGATTGAAACCACCCACAAAGGTTTCCACAAACCCTCCCTACCTCCCTCATTCCCTCCCTCTCTCCCTTCATCATCCTCCCCCCCTTCCTCTTTCTCCTGTGTGTCGAGGCTTTTCAGTGACATCCAGTCTAAGGGCACCTGGCAGAGAGACACAGACCACTGGAAGCCCCACAGTGCTCAGGGAAATCAGTCAGAGATGCAGGGCAGAGGGGCAAAGAGTGCATGAGGGCTTTGTTGTATGCAAACAATGTCGATAATTGTTTTATACCAGTCCAGTTGCTCTGGAACAGGTTTTTTTTTTCTTCAACTAGCAAGCAGTTTGTTTAATTATTTAGAGCCCCATTAGCTTATGCCAGTTGTATTCAGATCCGACTCTCGAAGCCAGTTCCACTTTCCATTTTTTCATTGCAACCCTCTAATCAGGGACTTATTTAGACCAGGGACATGAGTGGTGTCCAATTAATGATGAGGTAGAACAAAAGGCTAAGTCCCTGATTAGGGGGAGCCGATGGAAAAATGGAGTGGAACTGGCATTGAGGGCCTGATTTGAATATCACTGGCTTACGCCATAGTGACAGTCTTACTGGGGTGACAGCAAAGTGTGGTAGAAAACACAATAATGCCTCAGATTACTTTTTTTTATGGTAACAAGTAACTTGTTTAATTTAATGGTGAATTCCGGATCAAACTTCAAAATGGTTTGCTATCCAGTACAGTGCATGTGCAAGAATCTAAAAAAAAACGGTATAGATATTTATCGGAACAAACGCTATATAACATTAGGATGAAGACAAGCAAATTAGTACAATGAAAACTACAAAAATGTTTTTGTGTGTTCCAAAAGGTAACTAATTTCTTGTGAAATGGCTAACTGCAGATGGCAACCCTACACAATTCAAAAGGGGCACGCGCCATCTCAACAATGCACTCATCTGCTCTGGTTGGCTGTTTCATAACACCATCTAACAAAAAACAAGCTAGACCCTCATTGAAATAGTATGAAATAAAGGTGTCTTTGGATACAGTACTTACTCCCTCTCACATACAACTTCTCCTTCTCACATACAACTTCTCCTTCTCACATACACCGAGGTGAGGAATGGTGGAAACAAAGTTTCTCAATTGCTGTTCCGTGATTGCTCAGGTCCTTTTTCTCTCTCAAAAACCATTGGTTAAGGAAAGACCTCTGACCTTCTTATCCAATGGGTCTTGAAAGGCATCCAGAAAGGACACAACAAATTGGCGAACAAAGCAAGCTACCCTAATACCCATATTCTGTCTAGAAACAACCCTTCAAAGTTTTGCCCCCTTGTAGCCATCTGAGAGGGACTGTTGGTTGGTGACGTGGTGAATGCTTCACCTTACCCTCTGATATGCCTAGTGGAATTCTGGCCATGTTGCTTACACCATACTGGGGGATAAGGGCTTGGGGTTATTTCT
This sequence comes from Esox masquinongy, assembly GCA_016801175.1. Lineage (NCBI taxonomy): Eukaryota > Metazoa > Chordata > Actinopteri > Esociformes > Esocidae > Esox > Esox masquinongy. Next base: position 7,227 of record JACXGI010010291.1, read on the forward strand.
ACAGCTGGACCTTTGTGGTTTGTGGCAGACCTTCAGCTCTACACATACGCCATTGGCTGTAACAATGTAATGTAACAATTTTGCACTTTTAACAATGTGCATGTGCTCTTTTCCTTAGATCAATGTGATAGGTCAGGCAGTTTGAGAATGCTATGTGCCTTCCTCAGGAGCACCTATAAATGTTTTATTTTTACCTTAGCTGCTGATTTGTCAATCAAGCTACTTATTTGTATTTAAAGCAGTTCAGTAGATAGTAAAAGAACTTTAGATCCCAGGAATTGGCTGACATATTTCCCTTTAATATTGTTGATCAATAACAATTCTGCATTTTAAGCTGCAATTTTGTATTCACCAAAAATAAATTCTGGTAATTAAAAGTTGTGAAACAATATCATTCTGCTATTACTGTAGACATATTATGGAAATGTTTTAAATTACCGTGATATTTCTCAAAATTCTACACACAGCCCCTTTAATAAACACTTACACCTCCATATTTCCACCCCTCCCATCCCGCATGTCTTGGCACTGTTACTGTACATGGTAGGAGCAAGTGTTTATCTATCCATGCAAGGTGTAACACCTGTGACTTAATTGCATTGTAATTGCAGCAATTGTCCATAACACATCTGCAGTAATAGTTGAATGATGGCATTTCACCGTTTTACCTACTTGGCCATTGTTGTGATTGGCTGGGGTATTTTCCTATCGGCCTCACATCGCTATGTGCTTTATACAAGAATATTCTCCCTATATTCAAAGATCCACCACAATATTTAACAGTAGATAGAGGGTTATTTTCTTGAGATGCCAAATGTACTGCTTGAGTATGTTGATCAGAGAGCTGTATTTTTATGTCATCTGACCATAGCACAGGTTGCAATCCAAGTCTCAAGGCAGTTAAGTAGTCTCTAGGCATTTGCATGTTGGATAGCATCAACAAATGTAGCTTTTCGGCTACGCGCGCCAATGCCAGGATGTTGTAGCCAAATCCTTGTTGCCTCTGCCAGGAAGATCACACTTTTTAGAAAAGCTCCTTTTTATCGGGAAGCTAATAACTCCGGACTTGACTGTAAATAAGGAAGCATCTTGGACTTGCGCAATATTATGCCGCCCTATCACATGCAAACTAGCACACCCAGGTGTGCGCACATAGTGTACACGTAGATGCATAGATGCCAGCGAAACTTACCAACCTTCACGAAAACTTAATACCTGCCAGCCAACAGACAAACATTCAAGAGGCATCTCCACGCGTGTTTTTAGGACAGAAGCATCTGGTCATCTATGGAAACATACAGCTGTGACGTCTTCACACGGCGAGGCTGCTGGACATGGGTCAGTAGCTCACTAGCTGCTCGGTCTTGGACTTATCTGGTCATACAGTCTGCAGGCCATGTACTGTCAGCATGCGAACATGGCAGAGTCTCCCCGCCGAAGATGAGTATTGCAAGCTTGCACTGATAAACAAGTCTGTTCCAGCGTAATATCAGGAGCTGATATTTGAGCAGCTTGTCAGCTGTGGCCTGCTCCATGTAGCGGTCAAATAAGCAGCCCTTTTCCAAAAAATAGCAGTAGAGTTTTTTGGTACAACAGACAGAACTTGGTTACCGACTTCAGTGCTGTATGCTTGGAACCTATTTTCTAACAGGTCTGCAAAACTAAAAACATACATGCAAACAACCAGAGTGAACAATAAACAAATGTATTCCGGCAAAAAATCTCCTATTTTCCCATACCATTACGTGAACACTAAACTTCAAACCCCAAGCCTAACCTGTAATGCTAAACCTAAACCCTAATTCTAACCCTGCACTTCAATATAACACTAACCTTAGCCCCAGGATAAACTAATTGATCTTTACTTACACAGAAATCAAGAAATCAAGCTGGGACCTCCTTTTCAGTTGACAAAAAAAATGGACTGGCCAAATATCCTGACATTTCTGTGTTGGCCACTGGTTACTATACTTTTGAGGGCTTCTGGTCCCCACAAGTAGAGTAATTCACATGTATGCACACACACACACACACACACACACACACACACACACACACACTCATAAAGCCCCAAACACATCCGCTCCAGCATGACCCATTTGCCTTCTTCATCCTGTCTCTTGATCGGCCTGCCTCTATAACATAAACCCTGGATACAGAGCCAGTCATGTAAATGAGTTAGTTAACAGATCAAAAGGCACACGGAAGACTTTTTAATTGCGGGAGAAGTGTTGATTAGTGTCAGGCAGAGAGTCGAGGCTGGTGTGTATGTGGGTGGGTGGGTGTGTGTGTGTAGGAGAAAGAAGGGGAGAGCGGAATAGTGTTTGGGTGTGCACATGTGAGAAAATGGGCGTGCGTCCAACGTTGTTTTGCATCGCGGGACAGAACATCCCTCACTTCCCATTTGGGTGTTCCTCACTGACCTTTGACCGCCACATCCGACGTCGGCGTAACCGGTCACCGTTGACCTCAAAAACAACCGTCCTCACGTGACCCCGTTCTCGGTCAATAAAACGCGGAGATGATTGCCCATGCTTTTATGTCCTCCAGGCTGGACTTCTTCAACACACTTGTCAGCAGGATCCGTGGCAGGTGTCTTTTAGAAGCTCCCGTCCATCCAGACCAGTGCCGCCAGGATCGTTGACCAGCGTGTGGGAACACCGTCCTCTCATCTCGGTACTGGCTTGCGGTCTCATTACGGGTTTAATATCAAACCCTCCTGCTGACTCCTCAGGGTTCATTGCGGGTCCCCTACGTATTTTTAGAAAGGTTCTCTCTCGGTGACCCCACCCACACTCTCACCTGTGCTGTGCGCTCCCCTGGGACTAAGCTCCGAATGAGGTCGTCCGTCATTCAGCTCTGCCGACCCCAGCCAAAAACAGGCCTTGGACATTTCTCACTAGGAAGGGTTTGTGTGTTCGTAACCCTTTCTGTTGTTAGCTGTGTTACTTCATGGGCCTTATGCATTTTTTTTTTATATAGGAAGGCTTTCAGTTGATACCTGTTTTTTCTTCTTGTCCCATCAGCTGTGTTCTTTGTGTGAGTTCCACTGTCTGGTTTTGTCCTTTATTCAATCTCGTTTCTTGATGTCCTTTGAGATTATTCTTTGAAAATCCTTTAAGAAATATTATACATTATTTATTTTTATTATGACTATTATATGTGCCTTATGTCGTGTGTGTGTGTGTGTGTGTGTGTGTGTGTGTGTGTGTGTGAACTTACAGTATGTGGGCACTCCTCTGGGAGATCATTGTTAATGCATAATGCATTGGCCCATATTTCTGACTCTAACAGCAATAATGCCAGCACAGTGAGTTTATGAAGCGGAGATCAGGTGTAGGACAAAGTGATTACAGTGCATAACCATTGGCGCCGATATTGCCTCTACTGAGGCATCATTGTGATGAAGACGACACTCTATCACCTCAGGAACAATTCCCTGCCCTGAGTCGATGCCGAGCATGCTCGCCCATGCCTTCATCTCCTCAAGGCTGGACTTCTGCAACACACTGAAGGGGGGTCCCTTGCAAGGCTCCGGTACATTCGGAGCAGTGCTTGTTCCTGATGAGGATGCGTAAACATGTACACACAACCCTTACCCGGTTATCTCTGCACCAGCTCCCTGTCTTTGACTGCTTCAGAGTCAAATTCCAAACCCTTCTGCTTACATTAAAGCGCTTCCATGGCAAAGCCCCACCGTAGCTCAAAGAACAGCTGCTATTCCATAACCCCACCTGCAGGTCAAGCCCATTCCTTTCTCTTCTGCATCCCATGGACCAAGCTCCGGGGGATTGGGCTTTCTGCTCGACTGTCGTCCTTGAATGTATTGTTTTATATCATTAATAATGGCTGACCTGTCCAGACCGAGGTAGCAAGTGCTGTACAAATACAATGCTCTATGAATGTTGTCCGTTTTTGAATGGATTTCTAGCTAATGCTCACGCAGTAAAGCATTTTTCACTAATAGAGAAATGTAATCATACCGTTATCTTACCTTCAACATAAAACCATTGTTAATATCTGAGAAACTCTGCTACACTATACAAATTCTAAAGCCCTGAATGCAGTCTTTGTAATTATATTTTTCAATCATTACTGTATGTCTAATAAATCACTGTGTATGTTTATTTAATGAAGATAGAATATACCTTAGTGTGGATATATCACCCAAATGAACAGGAAAACAATGTTGTTATTTAAACAAGGGATGGATAAATCTTTTAAATCAAATTGTCCTGAGATCAAATATTTTCAGTCAAATTGGGGCGCATTATTTATTCAAAATGAGAGATGAGACGGTATACAAGTAAGTTTTAATGATAAACTTCATCACACTTAATTCTAATTATCGTATGCATTTATAATTGTATAGCTTATGAATAAAATATAATTAACTATATTTAGGCCTATAAGCATTCAACATTCTCAACATTACACTCTAGTGGACATAAAATTTCATGCAAACAGAAAGAACCCTCAGCCATTAAACATTCTAATGTATTCAGTCGAACAGCAAATCACTGTATTTGAAATTGTCTCTGACAGTTGCTGTATCACTTTTCGACAGCAGACAATTGGCATACAGGATCACTGTGCATATGTGAATATTCTGAGGTGAAAGTCGTATGAAAAGTATTAAGTCAATTTGATTTAGAATTTTATTCTATTTGAAAGTCTTGTAATGGGACACAAGTAAAAACCCTTTCTTTTAAAGAAAAAAAAAGTTAAACGTTATTCACATCAAAATGCTGTCATCTGAACATAAGGCTGCATGCCAGTCCCACAATGATGACATCATAGCCATTTAACCCATTGTCTGCTTTTGCATTGTTGCTAACTAACACATACTGTAGGCACTGACTGTTGGTTGTCTTATTGCACACATTAAAGCATACCCCCTACAAAGCTTACGTGTCCTGTTTCACTACCTTCTCCATTTTCACAAATGTCACATCATTAATTTGACCTTTTATCAAAATATTGTTTGCAAAAGAAGACACGTTTGTAAGTTGGAAAATAATAATTTGTACCGTAACAGCTGCGGCCTATTTAGCTAGCTCAAGTGTAGTTCAATCAAAATTGTGTTAACTTTCATGACTGTCAAATACAGCGCAGAAAACAGATTTGTTCCCTTGCTGATTTTCTGTATTTTGTCATTTTTTTCTGTGAATGTTTTTGTTCTTCAACCAAAAACCAAATGACCTTTGGGAAGTAAATTCCCAAGTGTATATTATACACCATGTCTAATGACAGCATTTTCATGCATTTGAAGCCCATTCTTAACTTAAAATATGATGCATGTAGGATTTTCTTATGGTACATCTACAAACACTGGACAGATATTTTTTACAGCAAGATACATTTTAGATGCTGATAAGTCAGTGTAATGTAGTGCTTTTCATATTGGATTCCTGTACTGCATTGTATGCAGGGCTTGAAACTGACATTTGTTTTTTAAGGTGTGCCACTACAGTATTTTGAAATGTTTTGACCACACTAATACAGTGCTCTGCAAAAGTCTTAGGACACCTAAGAGAATTGTTTAAAACTATTTATCTGGGAAATAAGTAATATTTGCTCATAAATAAAAAGCAATATAGCGTTAATATAAATGAAAATAAACATTAATACAATAAGCTAACAAGAATACATTTTGTTATCCAAACAGTCAACCTCATAAGATATATAACCTCATAAGATGTTGTGAGATCTCTAGACGAAATGTTGTGAAAAAATTTGATGAAACTCACTTTCTTAAAGGACCGAAAGAAATCCAGTGAAGTGTCTGCTCAGCAATTGGCGGAAACAGCTGGGGGAAGTAAATGCTTCAAGCATGAGAAGAAATCTTACCGGAAATGTCCTTGTAAGGATTGTTGCATTTTAACAAGAATGGCAGTTAGCTGCACTGCCATACAAGACCATTTTCTCTTAAGATGACTTCTCACAGTTGAATCACGTTTCTAGATTTGAAAACACGATTAAACCATGAGAAGTGCTGTGAAACCTAATCATTACAACATTTATTATCTCAACATTTTTTGTCTATGCACATCGGCGCTTCTTCCATGGTTGCACTGCAAAATATGTGGGCTCGTATGTGACCATAAACCACCATAGAGCCCTTGTATGTCAGGTGGGGTCTGTACAGTTACAATGCAGTACACTCTTGTTTGTTGATTGTGCTACACTAGTACACAGCTGCCTTTGCCCTAGCCCTGATTTGAGTTCAATAAGGTAGCTACACATACATAATTGCTTTGAATCCTTGCATTGGTAATGTGGAACTTTTTGCTAATTAAAGCTCTAATTGAGCAGACTGCCATCTAGTTAGCATATAGGTGATGCTACTGTACATTGTAAGTTCTACATTTGAATGCTACTTAATATTCCATATGCAATCCGTATTTGGCACACAACTCAGCATCCAATAATCTTTTTTGCTATTCTCATTTTGAACCAACCTTTGGATAAGGTTATATAATAAATACACAGCGTACAGAGCATCACATCAGTGGCTTTCATTGTGTGTGTGTCGAATGGCTGCTCTGCCTATCCCTCTGTCTGAATTTCCATCTTTTTCCGAGCTGCTCCCCTGCCTCTCACACACAGATGGCAGAGGGGTCGAAACACTTTAATGAATTTTCAAAGGAGCCGCATTGGCAATATTAAAAGGAGCGACTAACCTTCAGCTCGGCTGACACTACAGTCAGAGGCGTGTCAGAGCACACGCATTTGCGTACCCGGAGAGACATTCAGAATACACACACACAAACACAAACACACACACTTACTCATTTTGTCTGTTTGAGAAGTTATGCAGTTTGTGTAACAAAAAAAATCAACAACGAAAAAGTAATATAAAAAAACCCCAATGTTAATTATCCCAATTAGAGTGACAGCTGCTGAGTGCTCTGCTCCCAGGTTAAAGGTGATTTTTTTAATGATGAGTGTGTATGTCTTCCACCGCACATTGGGTTATGCGTGATGTATGCCTCCGCGCGTGAATTGGTCGGACCAGAGGTTGTATTACTCATGTGACGTGAATATGGTTCATATTGCGTTTCAAATGGGGATTTTGTCAGTTTGTGCACAGGTGAAAGATCAGTATACTATGCCCGCATGTCTCGTCAAACCATTTGTCTTCCCTAATCAAATGTGATGTGCTTGCGTACTTCTAATCGTTTGCTTGAAAATATATTTTATAATATTACCCCGGCGCACCAGAGTTGATCTACCAACGTCTCAGGTCGATACGGAAACAAAAAGAACAACAAGCTAGCCAGGAGCAACACAATGGGAATAAACCATTTCCTAAGAGTTTTGATATACCTGTCCTGCTTGGTATCACAATGCCAGTTTCCCATGTTGATGATAATATAGTTGGCTGTTGGAAGATGCAATGACGAGGTCTGTGGAACATCAGTTGTTGGGAATAGGATGCTGCCATTAGCAAAGCAAGAACACTGCTCCAACAAAGTAGATATTTATCAAATCCTTAATTTCATGCTACCTCCCATTGATGGACATACAGTACTGTATACGTACGTTGGTTGTGGCGGAAGATCTTTCTTGCTGTAATGCAATGGATTTGGCGACAATGGTATAAACCTTTTGGGGTAGACATGCAGTTATTTACTTTATGCATGTATTACCTCAGACATTTCTGAGTATATGAAATGTAACATACATTTGGTTGTCATAGTAAATTTTTTTGGTTATGTTGACAATGTCCTGTATTTTGTGTCAATCTCCATAGATGTTCATCTTAATGAACCTCTGTGCTTCAACTGTAGAACTACTGACACTGTGAGAGAACGCGTTCGGCGTCATGGCTGTGAGGATCAGGTGGTTTCAGTACTTTTACCCACTACTTATAGCACAATGTAGGTCTTGTAAATGAAATAAAACGTACATATTATGTCTCAGTATGCATTAGTTTAAATTGAAACACACCACACAATTAGAATCCACCTTGTATTGAGACAAAGAAATGCCAACAGACAGACAACCTTTATTCTAACCTTTATTAAGAACTCATGTAGTACAGTAGCAGTGTCTGTTTGAATAAAACACTGTGTTCCCTGTTATGTGGTCTTTGTCATTTTATGGACTAACTCATGCTAAAGGTCCTCACAGATGCATCCAAATCCAATTAGCTGAGCCCCGATCCTGAATCCAACTGGTTGGATACAACCTTATGTAGCTGAGCCCCGATCCTGAATCCAACTGGTTGGATACAACCTTATGTAGCTGAGCCCCGATCCTGAATCCAACTGGTTGGATACAACCTTATGTAGCTGAGCCCCGATCCTGAATCCAACTGGTTGGATTCAACCTTATGTAGCTGAGCATCGGATCCGGAGCCGGATTACTCAGTGGCTGTGGCTCTCGGATTTGTGTGATAATATGTGAATATCAACTCCATCCAAAATTACATTATGTGGAGAAAATATTCTGATGAAATATGTTTAAAAATACACATCCTGTATTTCACATTTGCTATCCTTTGCGTTTGTTTAGGACAGGTGATGTCAGAAGTTCATCTCATATCTTCCTCTGCTTGTCAGGTTTGAGCTCAATATAGTAACTGTCAATTTCCTGTGGCAATAAGCTTGACTATTTATGCAAGTGAGAACTGTTCAAGTAGCTTATTTTATGACGGTTTCTCTGGTGATATACGATCAAAAGCTTTTTATTAGGAGGTGTGGTGGTTAGACTTATATACAAGTCTTTTAAAGGATTTGGAAAGATGTATTATTTGCAATTGCAGTGGGTATAAAACACTGCTGAATTTGTTCGTGATTATTTTAAAAGGCTCCGCAGCTCTGGAGGACAGTTAATATAATTATTGTAGCCTATATCAGACATCCCACATGCACTTTTAAAGACCAACATTTGTGCACAATCTAGATAATGCATGCTTTAGAAATAGCCTAGTTAAGAAATACATGAGCACATTTTGGAGATGCATAGTGAGTTGTTTCCAACCAGACAACCCCAACTTGTCTTGTCTTTTAAAAGTAGAGATGTCTTTATGAAAATACTAAGCAGCAGTGTGAACCATGTATTAGACAGGCCAAACCATAGCATAAAATAAATGTTACACATCGTAGTTCACTGTCAGACATGGTATAATAATTTGGTGGGCATGCGTCGAAGTAAAGCAGACATTTTGGGTCTTTTGGATACATTTGGGTCTGAGAATTTTCCCAAAATCTGGTTACTCTTCATCTCTAAAATATGGATCAGATTACTCAACTCTAAAATATGGATCAGATGTGGACAAACCACAGATCCCTCTTTTGATTGGGTATTGATTTTATTTTCGGGATCCAATGAAGACCTAACTCATCCGTCTGGTCATTAAAATGCATTCCACCTATAGTATTTAGGATAGTTTTAGGCTGAGATGTTACATGAGCAATTCACTCTTTTTCCTTCACACATCTGATTCCTTTGCTTCTCTATATGTGTGGAGCAAACCAATGAAGAGCCAAAACGTGGAACAATGAAGAGCCAAAGGCATTGGAACTTAGGCTAATTAAAATAGTTTATTGTTTATAAACATTCAATTGAATTTTAGGTTTGCATAGCCTTAATGCTTAAAAGCTGGTATTATAGCGGAATCATTTTGAATAGAAACCATGTTCACTTATGCACATTTTACAAGCGTACAATTGCTAAAGTGAACATAATATGAAACATCTGAATGGAAGCACCTCAATTTGGGCCATTGTGACCATATGATGTAATTGATTTGGAGATGCTCGCATGGACGTTGTTGTCGGAGATTGTCTAGAGTTTTTGATTTTGTCCCACTTCAAGTCTATGGTATCTTTTTTCCATTGGAATTTATTGGGAGATCATTTAAATATTGTTATAACGTAAAAATTCTAAATAATATCAAAATAATCTTCTCAAGCAGCACAAGGTGCGACAGTCTGGACATTTGAGTTTTTTTTTTCTTGCTGATAGCTTTTATCATTTAGGCTCTACCATGTTTGTTTAAAATGCCAAAAATATATATTGTTTAAAAAAAAGAGACTATAAAAGAATTTAGCACACCTTATAAAAGGACTGGGCCTTTGGCAAAGACCCCTAATAAGACTATAGGAGAAATGTACAGCTGTAGTTTGTCTATGCAAGCAATCATAAAAATCAGCTGTTAAAGATAGTATGTTATTGTCATTGGACCTTATTTGTGGCCTGGCTTACAGTATGTTAGGAATTATTCCTCATGGCATTTGGGAAGCTGTGCGGGTGAGATGATCTTGAGCAACTGATCGGGTGAAATTTTGTTTTGCCATGTTTTCACTCTTAATGGTGTCTCCTTTGGTTTTGTTCATGCACGGTTTAAATGACACATGTGCATTGATGGCAGCTAAGTCAAGCATGTGTAGAACAAATCTGCATGCCTGCTGATGTATGCTAGTAACTACAGCTGTGCTATCAAATATTTGCCAACCTAGAATACAGTTGCTATATGGAACACATTTGTCGGTTCCGTGGTGGTCATGATGGACTCTTACTTGCCTTCTGTTGGTAAGTTTAAAGGGTTGTCTCATAATTCTTCTGCAACACTGTGGTTTAATGCTTTGTTCAGGCGCCATATTTCGCTGTTACTTTGCCAGCAGTGACAGTGAACTGACTGTGTCCATGGTGACATTTATCCCCTTGCCAATGTAAGGTTCCACAAGCCTCATTACCACATTCTCCAACATTTGTTCACCTGCTGCCCAGAAGGCATCCTCCTTAGTGTGCTTCTGTGTGTCCTGGCCTTGTCATGCTAAATTACGCACACACTTACCATGTAGCCTGTAGACTGATGTACTGATACAGCCACTCTTACCATGTAGCCTGTAGACTGATGTACTGATACAGCCACTCTTACCATGTAGCCTGTAGACTAATGTATTGATACAGCCACTTGGATTTGTTTGATTTATCTAAAGGACATCATTTTCACGTTATAATGACTGTAGATAAAAAAAAATTAAAAAACGGAAATGCTCCCGTTATTAATTTGCAATCAGTGATTACATGGCCTAATACTGTAGACCTATCATCGGCTTCCCCTTACCCCAGTTATCCATTGCCCTCCCCTCTTCTTTCTATTATTGAAAGCAGGGGTTAAATTGGGCCAACGGGACTACTGCCTATATGGTCAAAATGAGACCTAGGGGAAGCTGAAATCCTGTACTTCCATTGGCCAGCAGTTTAACATTTTAGATACAGCTTGCACTATTTTTGCCGGCATCTCCAACATATAACCTTAATGGCAGAGCCCCCTCCCCGCCACGCAGAAGTAAGGCTCATCGGGAGAATACGGGGCAGCAGGGTGCACTAAAATAAGACTTAATATATAGATTTACAAGAAAAAGATTAAGCAGGATAATGAAAATATAAAAACATGTCTACTGTTGAAAAGCAAAAATTGTCAGTTGATTGTGATGAAGAAAAACATGTAAATAAATATTTTGAATTTCAATATTTTAGATCATTTTTGTGTAGATACGTGCCAGGTGACGTTCATTAACTGTGTCTTAAAGTACTGTCAGTCCTTGAACTTTTCAACTAGAAACTCTTTTGCTTTTTCACCGATTCCTCCACACTCTGAGACATTACTTTATGGCCCATAAGCATCTGGGCAAAGCCTTGATGGTGCCAACCTCTAACCCATCTCACAGATGCCCGTTGGGATGCCCCCTACTCAAACACATCATCTGAATGGGCAGGCCCACCCAGCGCTGCCAGAGGCATCAATGCTACAGCCTTTCTTTTTCTTTTAGTTTATTTTTTCTTCCCTTCCTTGAGCAATAGGCTGACTCTTTATCGTCCTCCAGTTTGTTGAAGTCTGGGTCAGATTTCACTGAGGAGCCACGGGCCTCTGAAATCTCCCTTCTGATCCCTCATCAAGGTCGGCGAAGAAGCAGCAGCATGAAAAAAGAAGGCTGCATTTGAAAATACCTTAAAGTGGTTTAGGTCTTAATTGCCCTGCAGAAGGCGATGGCTATAGAATGGCCTCTGGAAGACGAAGCAGATCATGAAATTTTGTTTTTTTTACTTTTGTGTTGGTTTATTAAACATCTGCTCCAAGAGGATGTGGGATGTAGTGGTAGAGAACCAATTAACATTATTAGCATAACTGTGTTCATTTGCTGTACGTAAACTCAATTTGAATATACAGAAATTAACAGATTCTGAGGTTTCCAAAATGGTTACCCATTGCTAAATAACTACTCTAAAATTGCATATTTACGTATTTTAAACATATTACGTATTTTACCCATTTTAAAATAGTGCTTGAATGCATGCAGCAACAGATTATGATAACAAAGGCCTTCCTAAAAACAACCAAATTATCATCATTTCTATAAAATTTATAAAATTGTTTTGTATTGGGCTTTAATCATTTTATCAAAATTACTTTTCATTGGCTGGAAAAGGGTTCCAACAAGGCCAGGGCTTTGTGGTGGTAAATATTTCACCCTGAGCTAAAAAAAAGTTGACAAAACGTTAATGGCAACTTGGACTAAACTCTTTTGGCTACTTTGTCACTTTATGTAAAATGTATGTAAATTTATGTAAGCTCTTGTCTGTTTGAGCTTGGACCAGCTGGAGCTTCCAACTCCTTTATTTCTTTCATCAGACATATATGTAGTGTTAACATGTCATCTATGAAGAGGGGCCTGATATTTGCAGCAGCTTTGATAAAAGGAAGGAAGCAGTACAGGCCATTTCGGGCTCTCCTATCTCTCCTCTGTGGGCTAGGCATTTTAACAGGGTGCTGGAATACTGCCAGCAAGCCATTTTGGGCCATTATGTAGCACTGTAAAAAAAAAAAAACAGCTGCTCCCATTCCATTCTGTTGAATAGGTTAAATAGTGACACAGTGGAAACAGCAGCTTCTTCGTCATGGAGTAATTGAACACCATGAGGCTCTGGGGGTCGGTGTAGCCGTCGCTTGGCAAGGCTGTCTGTTGTGTTCATTGCGTTACATTTCCAATTAGCCACCACTCACGCCAGAGCCACCCACCCTATTTTAGGTTGATGCGTGCAAGAGAGGGAGACAGAATAAACCATGCAATTTAACCAACTGCTTGACCCACTGATGAACTGAAATAAATCAGTGGGGTTAAGAGGACCATTCCGACTGAGAATATGTTGGCAGAGTTGGCTATTGTCACTCTCACATGCCTCTTGAATGAACTATGATAGATATGACAGAAGTAAAAATGTATGATTTTAATAATCAGGTCCAGTGAGGTTAGTCTTAGGCAATATAGTTATTTGAGATTCTAGATGGAACCTTTTAGTTTATTAGATAACATTGTAACTGTTATTTAAAAGAAAGGGTTCTATAAATATACCCTGTGATGGTGAGGGACCTCTAAAGTCACATCCCTACCCAAGATGGTGATGGGGAGTTTAGAAAACAGTCCAAACCCTGAGCCAGCAAGGTGAAATCAGTTTTTCCGTCTCTGAACAAGGCAATGAACCCTAATTGCTCCTACGTTGTTGATGTGAATGAGAATGTGTTTTTATTCAACTGAGCTAGGACAAAAAAAGATCAAATCTAAAGAAATACATGCATACAACTGTGGTAGTAGTCAAAGTTGTTGTTAACTGTAATGCAGTGTATTGGTGGTACATGAACTTATGTCACATTAATACAAGTATGATGCTCAACATAATGCTAACTATTTTTACCTCAACATTGTGAAATAAGCATTCAAAGAATAACCTAAATCGGGCCAAATTTGGCTAGGGGGAAATTAGGAGATTTAGAATATTCCCATGTGACGTCATTCCCGCACGGGTTCCCATGGCCTTTCCATTGTTTTGATCCTGTTCGTTTGACATCTTTGTACATCTGTTTATTAGTTGCATCACAATCACTCTGTTGCATCATTGCCATTGTTATCAATACACAACAGCTCTCCAGGACCTGAGCTGAATAGCCCTTTTAGAGGTGCCTGGAAATACGATGGCATTGGTACACTAGGGCTTATATTTATTAGCAAAAACAAAAAACACTTCACCATCATGTCATCAGTTTTACTTTGGACTGGTGTCAATGTTGTCATTAGATATCAATGCCAAAAATACATGATGCTTACATTTGCTAGCTCAAATTTGGTCAACATCTCTCAATCTCATTTAACTATCTAACATTATTGTAAACAATATTGTAACAAAATGTGCAACCCAAAAATAGGATATAATTTGTTTAAAAGCATATTATTTGATATCCTTTAAACTTTGTTCTATATTGAACTGTTTGGTCAATAAAAATATAACAGCCTAATAAGAAAAATCTTTCACTTTCTCTCCCTTTCTCCCTGGTTTTATTTAGCAAGACAGCATACAGCTCTTGAATGCAAAACCCTATGAAATGACTATTCAAGGTTCCCTTTTGATGTGAGCCACAGAACACTTTTTGGTTCCCTATAAAACCTCTTTTGTCTAAGAATGTAGCATTCTTGCATTGCAGTGGAAATACACAATTGCAATACATTCAAGTGGACACCCTGTCTGTGATCTGCTTATTTACCAAACGCTGTGTAATACTCACCACACTGACTGCTACATACATCTCAAAATCCCCTGTTGTCAATGGAGAAAGGGCAAAATAGGGATGTAGTGCTCAGCTTTCCCTTTTTTCTTTTCCTTGTCAAAAGTTTCCATATCTTATTAAGGTTTCACACAGAATAACCAAGACTCAGAAAGCAGCTTATCTGCTTAAAACAGGGCGAATAAAGTATATTTTTCTCTTGGTCTTCCCTTATTCACACTGTGGGTTTAAAGAGACTCACAGGAGCCTTGGTTTGTCCCCATGCATTTCTTCTCAGCCAATCCCCACAGGGCTAATCCACTTACTGTAGGTATGTGCTAGCTTTACTGATTTTGATTGGTGAGGCCATATACATACTATACATAGTACATTTATTGGGGGGGGGACTCGCTATGAAAACACCCAATGATGAGAGGAGAAAAAGAATGCTTATTCATATGCAATGTATAAATTTTCAATTTAGTAAAAGACTGAGAAACAGCATCCTTGTATTTTTAGCAGTTGCGACTGGCCAATTTGTGTTAGTAATTGCGTTTGGCTTTTTGGAAATAACTGTCCTACATTCTGTCATTCTCAAATGCTATAAAGTGTTAGAACATTTCAAAGGGTATTATTGATCTGTTGCTCGCTGTACCAAACTCCAACCCTTTATCTTTCCAGCACGGTCTCCGACTGAACCATAACAAGTGTCTCTCTTTCTCTTCCAAAGCAGACATCCATGCCATTAAAACTCCAGGTGTTTCTGCTGGCTCCTGAAATCACCCCTAAAATCCTCCCACAGGTCCAGTTTGAACGGTGTGGCACCAAGGTCTCTGACCACGGTCCGCAGTCGGTAGCAAGAACAGCAATGGGCAGTGTAAGGATGTGTTTGAAGCAGACTGCATTCTAATGAATACCCAATCACAACGCGCTTGAGTCCTAATCCGCCCCTCCCCTTAGCCACCCCCCAAACCCCCACCCCCACCAAAAAATAAATAAAAATGCATTCACGTGTGGGTAGGCCAGCTTGTCATTTTAGTCACGTTCTCCACTGTCGATCCCAGGAGATTCTATACACAAAAATGCAAATAGATGCAGTGAGAAAGCCATCATCTGTGATAAATCATATGACTTGAAAATTATGCTTAGCAATACAGTACGTATGTGAAACTCTGTAAGCATTGCTTGCCCGCAAAACAGCTTCTGAATCTACTTTTTTTCTGAGATGAATAAGTCATTGTCGGCTTCTTCCCTTCGCATTTATTTTATGGCTACATTTACAAGCAAAGTAAAACTCTACTTAAGAGCAGTATGCTCGTAGAGGGACCAGTTTCTGATGTAAAAATAGTGGGGTAATATAAATATATTTCTCGACGTGTCAGGCAGGGTTGTACAGTATTGTTGAGTAGAGCGGCACCCTCTTCATAAATCGTAGCCCAAATAAATGTCATTGAAAACAGCAATGAATCTGAAGTTGCTGCTAAATCAGACTATTTTATCTTTTCTGGTTTCTTTTTCTATTGTAGTGGGACAGGCTTAAGATCTTCATAAAGCAGACTTGGAGGCAGCAATGCCATCGTGTTTTAAGCCTGGCACCCCGTGCGCCGTTGAAATGACCAGAGTCACGTTATGTAGGGAAAGGTCACTGCACACAGGGTAATGTCTGTGGCCTGCTTGATGACCGGCTGCCAAAGACTTACCTGTGGAGGAAGGCCATGTGCGCGTGTTTGTGTGCGCGCATGCGTGTGTGTGCACGCGGTTGTGTGAATGAAAGATGGTGTTGAGGTGAATCCCCGGTCGTAATGGATGACCAGCTCTTTTATTCTTTTGTTATCTCCTTCCTTCCTGTGGAATTGGAGAAAACACTGACAAATATTAATACAAGTTGTGCAAACTTTGGATGCTCAGGGGAAAATTCTCAGATGGTTCAGATCGCTCGTTTAATAAATTACAGCCCTCTCTTGACAGCGACTATTCTTAACATCCAGCACTAACGTCTGGGACAATGTCATTTTTCAGGAGGCGGTGACAGCCTTAGTCTGTATTGAAGTTTACTTTGCTGTACATTGCATTTTGCTGACGTTTACATTTTTTTTCTCCCCATCCTCTCTTTTTCCTTGCCTCCCTCGTCTTCCCTCTCCCAGATGTGACCGACCGTTCTACACTAGGTAAGACTTATTTAGGTGTTTTCCTAACCTTACTACTCCACAACAGAGAAAGATGGTTTTTAGTTACAACTAATTGGGATTTGCCTGTGTGTTCGATCTAAATGCTTAAGTAAATGAGGGACTACGGGCATGGTGGCATAGTTTCTGCTGTTTGCTCGGTAAGGTACGCAACCCCCCCCCTTTGTATTCCCACATGTGAGTGCGCCAACGTGCATGCTAGCTATTTCTAGCAGCCAGGTTGTGCGCTCTGTGCTGTAAATTAGAATTTTATTTAAATGAGAGTCAAATGGCCCAGATTTTTCAAAGAAGATCCAGCGGTGTTGACTTAAGCAGAGAGCCGCAGTGTCTGTTTCCAAAACCAGAAACTGTAGTAAAGGTCTTGCGCTGGGAGGGCAGATCTCTGACTCTCCATCACACTCCTTCGAGGTACAGCAGGAAGGCACCATCACTGTATAACGATGACAGTTGTGTGAGGATAAGGAACTGCCGAAGAATACGACAACTGCCGAGATAAGACAGTGAAGGACATTCTGTTTTCTGGTCCAAAAACATTCTGTTTTACATACCAGACCAGTTTCATGGACCTAAAGCCATGAAACTGGTCTGGTATGTATAATTAGCCCTTTGACTGAACAGTATAGGTATACTCACTCTTCCTGGTTCCTCAGAGCACACGGCTCAGCTGCAGTATGGTAGCCGGCACCCTTTCGGTCGGGTACAACCAAATACTTGAGTCCCCGAGGTCCCAAACTGTCTGCGGCCCTGGTTCTCAGAACCGATGTTTAAAAGGGAAAACAAATGGCCTCATCTGATGGATCGTAGCTAGGGTGGTCAGCGGCGGCACATGAGGAAGTGGACGGCAGCTACATACTCGTAGCACGCCAAGCTATTTTTAGCTTAGCTCCCCTGAGTAGCCGCCTCCTTCAAGTTAGCGCTGCTGAAACTCAGATTAGCATGCACGTGAGCTTGAATGTAAAGATGCACTGGGAGCAGGAGAGAAGTCACCTCGTGGTGTAATTGAATACACAGCTCCGCTCCGCTGGCGACCGGTAACCACTCGGAGCATCTGCCGGAGAGGTTCTGATCCGGCTTGCGTGGTTTGAGAGGCAGGCAGAAGTGAGCGACTGACTGAGTGGGTGCTTGGAGGAGAAAACCCCTGGCTAGCCTGGAATAATAAGTACCCGCGGGAGGCCGACAGATGGGCACTTTCCAAGAGCCTTGCTAGTAGCGAGAATCTGTCAAACAGCACGGAAGACATCTGTGGGGGTTGAATTCCCCGGTCTGTGTCCAGTATGGCAGAAACCGGCCTCTTTGGTGAACCCGAGGCCTTATGGTTTTTATGTATGCCTTGTTAATGATTATCCAAGGTCAGAGACACGTGCTGTACATTTTGATCAATATTACTGACACATTTTGTTTGCCACACTGAGCAAATAACAGAATAGAGAATGACCTAGTGTTTGACACAGAATGTGATTGTTATAACTGGGACAATGTCAATCCTTAGGAAGAACATGTAATAATGTTTCTTAAATACCAGTTAAAATGTGTAGCATACTGCGTTCTTATTGGAGCGATACGGTTAATGGCCAATATACCACGGCTGACGATGCTCCTAGATTCTCATCACCATGGTAGCGTGCTGTCCCGTTTCACTCAACCCATCCTTATTGACGCCATCCGCACTCAGCTTTTCAACCCAACACGATATAACAAGTCAAAGGCGTGCTTCTTGCTTTGCCTAATCCTTGAACTCCACTCCTTTGAAAACACATCGAAATGTCTGCCATTAAAAAGGCTACCACTGTTTGCACTTCAATGAGAAGCTATAGGCAGGAATGACAATGGGGTTCATTATGTTCGCTGAGGCACAAGGACTCCAAGCAGTGGGAGAGCGAGAGAGAGAGAGAGAACAGAGAGTGAATCTTTGTTCGCTCTGCAGTGAATGAAAATAGCACCTTTAGTTCTTTAGACAAGCTGCACGCCAGTTATTATTGTATTATGTCTTGCAGGCCTTTCATTCAGATAGAAATGGTGCTATGCTTGATCATTGTTTTGGAAGCAGCGGCATAAGAAAGTGATTGTCGTCAACCTGAATAAACAAACACCATTACGGTTCTAAATTCTATAAATAAGTGACAGGTGCCATTTTCAAAGGGTATGTTCCTCTAATGTGCACAAGAAGCCGTTTTCACGCTGAAAATCTCAATGAAAGACCCATCATAAACACTTACTGGTCAAATGTATACAACAGTAAATAAGATGGGAATTTACTTTAAAACAACATTTTTGTTTTTGCAAGTAAAGTAGTAGGTACATGGACATCTGCCAGTTAAACAACTGTCATCAGAGTATCTACCAATGCATCGATTCTTATGATTATCATGTTATATCTTATTAGACCTAAATGACATACAGGTGCTGGTCATATAATTAGAATATCATCAAAAAGTTGATTTATTTCAGTAATTCCATTCAAAAAGTGAAACTTGGATATTGCTTTCATTCATTACACACAGACTGATATATTTCAAATGTTTATTTCATTTAATTGTAATGATTAAAACTGAAAACTAAAGAAAATCCCAAATTCAGTATCTCCGAAAATTAGAATATTACTTAAGACCAATACAAAAAAAGTTTTTTTAGAAATGCTGGCCAACTGAAAAGTATGAACATGAAAAGTATGAGCATGTACAGCACTCAATACTTAGTTGGGGCTCCTTTTGCCTGAATTACTGTAGCAATGCGGCGTGGCATGGAGTCGATCAGTCTGTGGCACTGCTCAGGTGTTATGAGAGCCCAGGTTGCTCTGATAGTGGGCTTCAGCTGTTCTGCATTGTTGGGTCTGGCGTATCGCATCTTCTTCACAATACCCCATAGATTTTCTATAGGGTTAAGGTCAG
This sequence comes from Esox masquinongy, assembly GCA_016801175.1. Taxonomy (NCBI): domain Eukaryota; kingdom Metazoa; phylum Chordata; class Actinopteri; order Esociformes; family Esocidae; genus Esox; species Esox masquinongy. The sequence continues at coordinate 26,855 of JACXGI010010291.1, forward strand.
CCGAGTTTGCTGGCCAATTAAGAACAGGGATACCATGGTCCTTAAACCAGGTACTGGTAACTTTGGCACTGTGTGCAGGTGCCAAGTCCTGTTGGAAAATGAAATCTGCATCTCCATAAAGTTGGTCAGCAGCAGGAAGCATGAAGTGCTCTAAAACTTCCTGGTAGACGGCTGCGTTGACCTTGGAACTCAGAAAACACAGTGGACCAACACCAGCAGATGACATGGCACCCCAAACCATCACTGACTGTAGAAACTTTACACTGAACTTCAAGCAACATGGATTCTGTGCCTCTCCTCTCTTCCTCCAGACTCTGGGACCTTGATTTCCAAAGAAAATGCAAAATTTACTTTCATCAGAGAACATAACTTTGGACCACTCAGCAGCAGTCCAGTCCTTTTTGTCTTTAGCCCAGGCAAGACGCTTCTGACGCTGTGTCTTGTTCAAGAGTGGCTTGACACAAGGAATGCGACAGCTGAAACCCATGTCTTGCATATGGTGGTTCTTGAAGCACTGATTCCAGCTGCAGTCCACTCTTTGTGAATCTCCCCCTCATTTTTGAATGAGTTTTGTTTCACAATCCTCTCCAGGGTGCGGTTATCCCTATTGCTTGTACACTTTTTTCTACCACATCTTTTCCTTCCCTTCGCCTCTCTATTAATGTGCTTGGACACAGAGCTCTGTGAACAGCCAGCCTCTTTAGCAATGACCTTTTGTGTATTGCCCTTCTTGTGCAAGGTGTCAATGGTTGTCTTTTGGACAGCTGTCAAGTCAGCAGTCTTCCCCATGATTGTGTAGCCTACAGAACTAGACTAAGAGACCATTTAAAGGCCTTTGCAGGTGTTTTGAGTTAATTAGCTTATTAGAGTGTGGCACCAGGTATCTTCAATATTGAAGCTTTTCACAATATTCTAATTTTCTGACATACTGAATTTGGGGTTTTCATTAGTTGTCAGTTATAATCATCAAAATTAAAAGGAATAAACACTTGAAATATATCAGTCTGTGTGGAATGAATGTATACATTATACAAGTTTCACTTTTTGAATGGAATTACTGAAATAAATCAACTTTTTGATGATATTCTAATTATATGACC
>JACXGI010010292.1:0-28037 GCA_016801175.1 Esox masquinongy
ATACATACAGTATCTCACAAAAGTGAGTACACCCCTCACATTTTTGCAAATATTTGATTATATCTTTTCATGTGACAACACTGAAGAAATGACACTTTGCTAAAATGTAAAGTAGTGAGTGTACAGCTTGAATAACAGTGTAAATTTGCTGTCCTCTCAAAATAACTCAACACACAACCGTTAACGTTTAAACCGCTGGCAACAAAAGTGAGTACACCCCTAAGTAAAAATTTAGCCCAATTAGCCATTTTCCCTCCCCAGTGTCATGTGACTCATTAGTGTTACAAGGTCTCAGGTGTGAATGGGGAGCAGGTGTGATAAATTTGGTGTTATCGCTCTCACACTCCCTCATACTGGTCACTGGAATTTGAACATGGAACCTCATGGCAAAGAACTCTCTGAGGATCTGAAAAAAAGAATTGTTGCTCTACATAAAGATGGCCTAGGCTATAAGAAGATTGCCAAGACCCTGAAACTGAGCTGCAGTACGGTGGCCAAGACCATACAGCGGTTTAATTGGGACAGGTTCCACTCAGAACAGGCCTCGCCATAGTCGACCAAAGAAGTTGAGTGCACGTGCTCAGCGTCATATCCAAAGGTTGTCTTTGGGAAATAGACATGAGTGCTGCCAGCATTGCTGCAGAGGTTGAAGGGGTGGGGGGGTCAGCCTGCCAGTGCTTAGACCATACGCCGCACACTGCATCAAATTGGTCTGCATGGCTGTCGTCCCAGAAGGAAGCCTCTTCTAAAGATGATGCACAAGAAAGCTCGCAAACAGTTTGCTGAAGACAAGTAGACTAAGGACATGGATTACTGGAACCATGTCCTGTGGTCTGATGAGACCAAGATAAACTTATTTGGTTCAGATGGTGTCAAGCTGGTGTGGTTGCAACCAGGTGAGGAGTACAAAGAAAGTGTGTCTTGCCTGCAGTCAAGCATGGTGGTGGGAGTGTCATGGTCTTGGGCTGCATGAGTGCTGCCGGCACTGGGGAGCTACAGTTCATTGAGGGAACCATGAATGCCAACATGTACTGTGACATACTGAAGCAGAGCATGATCCCCTCCCTTCGGAGACTGGGCCGCAGGGCAGTATTCCAACATGATAACGACGCCAAACACACCTCCAAGACGACCACTGCCTTGCTGAAGAAGCTGAGGGTAAAGGTGATGGACTGGCCAAGCATGTCTCCAGACCTAAACCCTATTGAGCATCTGTGGGGCATCCTCAAACGGAAGGTGGAGAAGCGCAAGGTCTCTAACATCCACCAGCTCTGTGATGTCGTCATGGAGGAGTGGAAGAGGACTCCAGTGGCAACCTGTGAAGCTCTGGTGAACTCCATGCCCAAGAGGGTTAAGGCAGTGCTGGAAAATAATGGTGGCCACACAAAATATTGACACATTGGGCCCAATTTGCCTACACACTCTGGCCACATGAGGCCGGGCACTGTGCTGCACCAGGAGGAACCCAGGGCCCACTGCACCAGTGTAAAGTCTGACAATGGATCTGAGGATTTCATCTGAGTGGAACCTGCACAATACCAATCAGGTTCTAGCACAATAGCAATCACATCTGTCACGGGGCTCACTCTCCATAGGGCAGGGCAATTGAAAAACAATGAGGGCCAGGCCTAAAATTACAACTGTTCATTTTCAGTTTTGTCTCTCGCACTTGTTAAATAAAGTTGTGGTCATTGACTTGGGACTACGGTTGTGGTCATTGACCCGGGTCTACGATTGTGGTCATTGACTTGGGTCTACGGTTGTGGTCACTGACCCGGGTCTACGGTTGTGGTCACTGACCCGGGTCTACGGTTGTGGTCACTGACCCGGGTCTACGGTTGTGGTCACTGACTCGGGTCTACGGTTGTGGTCACTGACTCGGGTCTACGGTTGTGGTCACTGACTCGGGTCTACGGCTGTGGTCACTGACTTGGGTCTACGGTTGTGGTCATAGAACCAGGAAACAAGTGCAAGCACATCCAGTCAATAAAACAAATAGTAGAAAAACTCAATCGGAATATAATGAACATAGACAAAGTAACTTGCTTTCTTGCCACAGTAACTCTAAAACATTTTTCAATTTACCACCAATTTCTTTGTCTAAATTTGTCCTAAGACAGCAAATTGTGGCTGCTGCTCCGCGTGGCACTGCAGCTCCTCCCGGTGCTCCAATGTTCCGGTGTACTAACCACTGGTCGGGGAGTGATGGCAGCAGCACTCCCCGAGGACGCACAAGTTTTCACTCAGTCATTAGTTCAGTATATATTGTGTTTGTTAGCCACTGCACAGCATGGATTATTGTTTCCTGTCATTGAATGTGAGGTGCTGTTCTTGCCTAAGAGAAGACTATAAAGAGATTAACGGTTATCACGTTTTTTTTTTTTTTTTTTACACACACATTGCACTCGCACCGTCAAACAAATGATGGTTGATGGTTCGCCATATCGAAATTAGTAGGAGACTAGAAAAGTTCCAACAATCTTTCAAATCTTTCCTCTCCAAAAATAAAAGTAAACTATTCAGAGTCTTTCCTAAATATAAGTTTGGAGGGATAGCCATGTGAGCGGGTGACAAACTGGGCCCTCTGAGATTTGATTAGCAATACTGAATCCACGTTGTTGTTGTTGGAATAACCAAAACTAAAGCAGAATCCGTTTTCTGTCGATAATAATGATTGCGATGTCACAGAGTGCAATTACATTCCTAAAGAGACTTGAGCCTCCATCCAGAAAAAAAACCCTAGCTGCCATTGTAAATGAATGAGCCTCTTGACACTAATGCTAAGTGTTACCGACTCTCTTGACAAACTCTCCCTGTGGCTGAATGGTCGTTTTTGGATAGACAATATAAGATGCCAGATGTCAATGAGGACATCAGCACACTTTGTTACAGACACGGATGTCTGTAGCTTTTCCAGTGTAGCTGTTGGCTCAGTTTTAGGTAATTTCACCGAAATGCATTTGCTTTGATATTATTTGTTTAAGAAAAGACAGAAACTCAGTAGGATTCAATCATCCGGTTTCTGGTGAGGAACATCATTAATACATCCTTCCTTCAGTCAAACGGAGTTACTACCACAGAAAATGGCATCAGGTGAGGTAATGAAGGAAGGAACTGCAACATGTTTACTACATGTCAGTAGAATGAACTCTTAAAAACATTTTCGCAAACTAGCAAAACAGGTCAAACTACCAAACACTAAAGAGCTCACAAAAAAAACTATAGCTCAGCCACAGAAAGCTCTTCTGAAACTGTGCCCATTAATCAGACTCCAGGTTGCCAGTTGAACACAGCTACTTACCACAGAGAACAATGAACCCAGCTTGAACTGCATGGCTTTGCTTCACCATTTGGTCTCTATATTTGTTCATGCTGAATGCAAGAATTTGTCGTTACATAAATCATTGCAGCTGCCATAGCTATTCACCGGACTTTTAAGCAAGATTTGCTAAATTATAGGAAATATGCTGCAGTAACTCTACAATTTTTACATGGAATCTTTTCAATTAAAACAATCTAACATCAATGACGTACGTGTACAACTGCTGAATCACTGCCACATTTATAAAGTCCAACTGCTTGTCTAACTGCCAACTGGAAGTTGGGTCCCTGACTGAGTTTTTTCTCTGAGGCACCCTTTTGGCCATGTACAGGAAAAGGAGGCTATGGCAGAAATAAATAGACACACGGGGGGTATTGTCATTCATTCATATTGTATGCATTGTTCTGTAGTGTTCAGGACAGACACTTTACATCATCTCACAAACACACAGCTCTTCTGTCTCTTGGCTGTGTTTAGTGCTGGAGGGAGGCCTGTTCCATGAATCCGAGAAAATAGAGGCAGCGATGGCTTTGTGGCAAGCAGCCCAACCACCAGACAATTTACACTAGCCAGCCAGCCAGCTTGGGGCCTGCACGGCCGGGACAGTTACCACAGCCATTTTCCATCTATTGTCCACCTCAGACTTTCCCTGATTGGCATCCTCTCTCTCTTAAGTCCTCACTTCCCACTTCTCTCTAATCATCTACACTTTTTTATTTATTCCTTCATTTTTCCATTTGCATCTCTCAATCAAAACCTGATACTAGGGGAGCATGAGCCGATAAATGGTGAAAATGAATCGTTTCAACAAGGAAATTAAGCCTCAATGAACTATGTCTAATTCAATTGTACTAATGACATCCTCTTCTCCAAAGAATTCACAAAAAGTAATTCCATGGAGCATACATTGAACAGTATCATTTAACCATCTCACGACGCTGAATGCTTGCCTGGATTGCTGTGTACATCCGTGTGCCAACACGCAAGGAGAGAGTGTTTTGACACCTTCATTAGCTTGTGCTCGGTGGGTGGCAGTTTGTTATAACGAGGCGGGAGAGCTGTGAGCGCACTTCACTTGGGGAGAGATGAAAGGATGGAGTTGACACAGACAGAAAATGAGTGAGATATCCCAGAGCGAGGGCTGCTTTGAAGCCACGGCACCCCAAGAGGCAGTGTAAGCCACAAAGTTGGATATACTTTAAGAAAGGCAAATCTCTAGTGGAGCCTATTTCAGCCATGCAGCCTGGGAGCTTGAAACCATGAATGTGTGACGCAATTGTAGATATAACGCTGTACACAGTGAAATACAACAGACACACTTGTCACTTGTCGAAAGAGACCTCATAGCTAAGCTCAGTGAATTAGCTGGACTATAACTTGCCTACAAATATGTCCAATTGGAGTCTCTCTGGAACGATGTAGCCACAGCGCAGAGTAAACAAGCACCATTTCTCTGTTCATGTCTGTCTCTTTACCAACTCCCTGTCTGCCACAAAACATCCAGAGTTACAGATGCATTATTAACGCTCCATTAAATTTCTTACGATTGTGTAGTCCACAAATTGCGGAGCCATTTTGACAGTATTGATCATGAGGTTGGTTGCTTTCGCCGCATAACAAATAGATACTTTATTATTTTCACACTGAGGCCAGATGTTCACACTTGAAATATTTTTTTCTGTTGATCCTGAAATGCTTCCAATGCCAGGAAAAACACAGTCAGACATGCCAGATGAGAAATGGAATGAAAATTTGCTCTGAAAATTTGATTAGTCTCAGCAGCAGCAGTGGTTTCCCTATCAGTCCCAGACAGTAGGCTTATTGTCGATGTAGCATTTGCTAAAGCAGAGATGCAGAGTTATTTTACCACTCCCATCATGGTGTGAGCCGTAAAATAAAAAAAGTTTGATCGCACCATTCAAGGAGCAGAGTAAACAATTTCTTTACAAAGCCTCTCTCTGCCTGACAGAGAGCTGACACACTGCGTTACATTTTACCGACAGACTCAACACCAGCCATTAATCTTCCTGGGTGACAGAAGCAATTCAAAGGCCTTTTGATGTTCCGAGATGGAGGAGAAACATTTCCTTGTAGCCTTATTCTGTCACAACAGGAGCAGCCCAAGCTGCTCTTAAAAGCAAACTAAACACATTTGACATTTCACACAAACAAGAGAGAATAAAAGATGTAAAGGAGATCAGCCTCCGTCCCTCCCTCCTTCAATGTCAGACACATTATTGCCAAAAAATGTACAGAAGGGAAGCCTTGAAAATGTAAAGGAATATTTCTGTAATGATCCTAACTGAGAACTGTATGAGACTCATTCATTACTTTCATTCATTACTTTTTTTGCCATAACCATCTCTCTTTCCAAACTGGATTGTCATGTAACTAATGATCATAGTAGAGCTGTAAAACACTATACCTCTTCGAATTTCTTCATTATTTCTTTCTCTTCCTCTCTCACCCCATATCTCTCGCACACAGAATATGCCTTTTCCCTTTCTATTTCTTCCACTCTGTGAACAGAAGCATGGTGGACGGTGGGCTAATCTCCTGCCATTCAGTGGGAATATTGAGCGAATGTGGGAAGTGGAGAGTGGAAGTTGAGCCTCGGGTTTAAGTGGGCCACGCACAGATCTATAGTAGATCAATTTTCAGGGAAACATTACCTAGTGAGGACTGGCTGGAGAACTCACCATGGTGATGAGAAACCAGTCACAATTGCTTGGTTAAATAATGCTTTCCCCACTAGTTTAGGAAACCTAGCACAATTGCATGTTTAACATTGGGGTTTCATGCCTTACAGATTTGTTTATGTTCTTAATATACCATCAACACATCGACAAAACAACAGTACAAAACGGCTGTAAAATGACAATAAAATGCAGCCTTTTGGTGGCTTCTCTCTATTGATCCATGGAGGGTCAAGTTAAGGAGAGGATGGCTCATTAATCCCAGCATCTATTCCCTGTTTAACTGTGTCCTTTTGTGGTGATAGCTGAGGTCACTACCCATTATCTGCATTATGACCAATGAAAAGAGTTGAAAATGTACATGCTGATGCTCAGAGGAAACACTTTCCTGTTGTAAATAGACGTCCAACCTTCAACGTAGCTTGGGTCTAACACACACTCAAGATATTAATGTGAACCTAAACTGTGAACTTGTGTTAATATCCTGTTCAAACAATGAGTGCACCAAACCGTCCCCTCGTTATCGCTGGTTTTGGGCAGCAGTGATCTTACAAACAGTGCATAGTCATTGCTTGATTGACTTACTAGTTAAATAGTCTTATTAAAAGATGCCTGCTTGATTGACTTACTAGGTAAATAGTCTTATTAAAAGATGCCTGCTTGATTGACTTACTAGGTAAATAGTCTTATTAAAAGATGCCTGCTTGATTGACTTACTAGTTAAATAGTCTTATTAAAAGATGCCTGCTTGATTGACTTACTAATTAAATAGTCTTATTAAAAGATGCCTGCTTGATTGACTTACTAGGTAAATAGTCTTATTAAAAGATGCCTGCTTGATTGACTTACTAGGTAAATAGTCTTATTAAAAGATGCCTGCTTGATTGACTTACTAGCTCAACAGTCTTTTTGACACAAAAACTGAATTGTTTTTCAAAATGTGCATAATGCTCCTAACCTGCATCATAGAACTAGTGTTTTTCAATAAGCGGTTCTTTATTTGTCTCATATGCTTGGCACAAGCAGTGGATATATTGTTTGTGATGGATATTATAATTTAATCAATTCCACATAGGACTTGATTTTATATCATGTTGGAATACTCTCATATAGTTGCTTGGACAAACTCAGAACTTCACCTGGTTGTCAAAGATTAGTTCAATATTCATTTTCTATGCGGTAAACCATTATTTACGTACAGCTTTATATAAGTTCAACATTTGTGTTGCTTGTAACTGCTTTGGGAATTGCAAGCTCTTGTATTCTGTGCACTGACAAAGGTTTGAGACTTAAAAGAAGCTACATGTACGGATGTATTGAAGGGTTTTGTGCCCGGTCAGTAGGCTGCTGGCTTAAAGTCCATCCCCGGGTTAAAAGGTGGGTTGAAGTCCCCGGGTTAAAAGGTGGGTTGAAGTCCCCGGGTTAAAAGGTGGGTTGAAGTCCCCGGGTTAAAAGGTGGGTTGAAGTCCCCGGGTTAAAAGGTGGGTTGAAGTCCCCGGGTTAAACCTAAGGGACTTCACAGATCTTGCCAAGCCCAATAGCCACTAAAACCTGAGGCCACTGAAGCAATAACTCTTGTGTTTAAAGCATTGTATTTTGTCTTGTGCTATCTGTGATTGTTTTGTTTTATCTGTTTTCTGTGCTTTTTTTCAATCATTGTACCTAAACTGTATGTGTAAACATGTATACGCAGGGCCCAGCTGAAAGAGACCTTGGTCTCAGTCTGTGTTCCTTGTTGAAACAATGTTTTATGAGGTTATTACCAGGTGAACATGTTTTGTTAATCGACATTAATCAAATAAAAAAAGTGAAATTCTATTTCATGCAATGGATTTCCTGAACACTTTAGCAATGCCCTTTATTTGGAGACAGAAAATGAGGGAAAAACAGGGGGCCCCCACCCAAAATCTGAGGTCTAGGACTGAGAGGGTTAATGTTCTGAGATTGTTCTTTTTGACAGATACGGCATTCAAGGTCTTTGAGTAGTTGAAGGACTCTACCAATCAGGCGTAAATGTATAATGCTGACTGGTGTAAGTGTCCCTGAGAGAGACGGGAGACAGGAGTAGGAGGCTAATCTGAGTGCTGCTTCGCTCTCAGATAGATGTGATTCTGACAGACATGCCCGTTCTGGCTCAATGCAGGGGACTGTGATGAGGGAATGACTGGCTTTATCCATAGACAAAGAGAACAGCCAAGAACATTAAACCAAGGCCTGCAAGACAATGAGTGATGAGACCAGAGGGGGTGTGAAAAGAGAAGGATTTGCTTAAAGTATTTGACTTTGTACAGAGAGTAGAGCCAGAACTCTACTGTAGGTCTTCAGTATATCACCACACTGGGTATAAATTGAACATTAAAAAGAAGTTCCTATCAAATTTTGGTCAAGTAAACTCATAACAGAGGACAAAGGGAGAACAGCAATAAAACTACAATATAATACATGTAAATCAGTTCCAGGATCCAGGAGCCAACTTCATCCATTAGCAGGTTAATAAAATATACAGTTAAGAAACAAAGTGCTATTAATGCATATAAAGTTAAAATACGGGCTTCAACAAAAGCCCCAAAAATAAATGTGTGTTGGTGGTATGCCATTTGGTGACTCTGTTTTACTGAACAGCTTCTGGGAGATCCACCTCTCTGTCTGCAAAGTATGGAGTTGCTGTGTATCCTTTTTTCCACTAAAGATCTAGATCTTCTGCGCATCCGTGGATCACATCCTCACCTTCTCATTAATGTTTTTCTCTAGACGCTCTTTATATACAATTCCTCCCTCCTTTCTCATACACTGCTCTGATTGACCTGATGATGTATATTGATTCTCTGCCTCATATTTCTGAACATCTAAGGTTAAAAGGCCAATATAAAAAAACAAATGGCTATTTGAAAGAAAACTCCAAAAAGAAACACTGTTCTTGCCCAGGGAGGCAGGCCAGCTGTTCAAAATGTTTTTTAACTCAGTCAATGATATGGCGAATAGCAGTAAATATTATATAGAGAATAATAATAATGCATGCGCATAACGTGATCCATATGTGTGCGGAAGCTTCTGGATCATTAGCATAGGTGCTACATTTCTTTCTAAAGGTCTGAGAAAAAATACAGACCCGCAGTCATGGTGTGAGAAAGTGCTACACAGGGGTACTGGAGAGACACTGAGGCAAAGAGCTAAGCCATGAAGGCAATGTCAAGCCTGAGAAACCTCATTTAAAATATGTACAACTGCCACTTCACACCAAAAACGTGGCTCTGTAACGGTGAGACAGGCAACCTGAGGAAAACAGATGATTTTGAGTTCTGACCTAACAATTTGGTTATTTTGGCAACATATTTAAAATCCTATCATTACACAAAGACTACTTTGAATCTGAGAGAAAAAAAACATACAACTTGCAGTCCAATCAACAATGTATTTTTTATGATCTACACCAGGGATGTCCAAACTATTCCACGGAGGGCCGTGTGTCTGCAGGTTTTCGCTCTCTCCTTGTACTTGACTGACTAATTAGGTTTCTAATTGGTTAGTTTCTACCCTCACCTGGTTGTTTAGGTGTGAACTGGGAACCAATTAATAGGAAACACCAAAAACCCGCAGATACACGGCCCTCCGTGGAATGGTTTGGACACCCCTGATCTACACTCAAGTCTGTAAATGTAGACTATTAGTATAATCTCCCCTGAATCAATCCAACTCGTGTCCATAGTTGCAAACACTTGCATGTTTTTTCTTTTTCACTAGTTTCTCCATGTGGAAAAATTGAAACATCATTCATATATAAACTCACAACACTGATCATTTTTACCAAACGCAAGCACACTTAAGATCAGTCATTTGATACAATAGAAGTAGTATTTGAAGCGTTTTTCACAAAATCAGAATTGCAGAAAAACCATTACGGCTGAATTAATGAGTCCCAATTGCAAATATGGTCCTTGGGAGGATTTGGACCTACTGTATGTACCCTTTTCAAGATTTTATATAATGTCGTGAGCTTGCAAATGCACTCGTTTTTCTTGTTTCATGGTTGTCAACATATTGACCAATTAAAATTATAATACCGTTATGACTGTTGGAGTTTAGTGCATATTTATGAAAAACAGTGCTCATGCACACGTTCATTGGTCAATAGTGGGCATGTTTTTTAAAATACTGGCCTGGTTTATATAATTTTAGATGACCATTGTCCATAGATGCCAAATATGAAAGTACATGAAGATTGGTCATTTGGTGCAATACTGTAGGCGTTGCTTTTGTTTTTCATAAACTCAAAATGACTGAAAAACAACAAAAGGATAGTTTGTCTAAAAATCATATTTATCCAAAAATTCACTTACCAAATCTTAGTCCGGAATGGACATAGTCATTTTTTCCAACCATCCATTATTCAGCTCTGTCCCCAGCTGTAATTAGCGTTCTTTGCGTCGTCCAAATTCATGAATGGAAACTGTTGGTCCCACTACAGCAAGGCTGCACTGCAAAACTACTCCAAAACACTCCAAACTAAGACTAGTGGTGTTGTTTAACTTAAAGAACATGACGATGTTGTATTCCTCGTTGTAAGTTTTGCGATATATTTTTCAAATTAACGGGATCTTTCAGTGTTTACCGGTCAGTTAAGTTCACAATTGCATCAATCCACGCGTTCTCTCAGGACGAGGAGTTGTATACGTCACAGTAAACAAAAGGTAGTATCCGCTAGCTAGGAAGCAAGTTACCTATTTCGACGTTGATAATCACCAAAGGACAGTCAAATTTTACTTGCTTGAGAGACAAAAGAAATACATAAATACAGTTGTGCTCAAAAGTTTCTTATTTCTTAGTCGAACGTGTCCATTTGAACTTAAATAGTGACCTGGATACTTGTATGCACCTGAAATAGCGTTGATGGCTAGCTACAGATGTCGCTCGTTTAATTATAGCATTTTCTTACCGCGGTAAGATCAGGTAGATTGCGTCAACATACGGTAGATTACGTAAACTGTGATTGCACTATTCCAAACACATGGGGGAGCTAGAACGCTGAAAATGCTATTCGTACTCGAAAATCGTTTTCTAAACGACAGTACACACAATGTTCACAATGTTCTCCTAAAATAACGTTATAACAGATTTAAAAGCGAAATATTTCTAGTTGCAACTTCATCACTGATATAATTATGAAATGTTTTAATAAAGAAATACACCAATAGCCTACACAGAAATAAAGACTATTTGTTTAAACATTTGAATTATCTTAAGAAATAATAAAATACAAAGCAGAACTATTTGTTACGATCATAGTTTTGAAGTACGACATGGTAGAAAAACATATTATGACAATTGGCGAATAGGCTGTCAGAGTTTACTCTATTATATTTCATAGACAAATGCGTCAGTCGCTTGTTGCATGAACTCATTTGTTTTATCAAATCAGCCAATATATGGCCGTTAAAATTCCAGAATTCCAGCTGTATAGAATAGCTACCAAACATATGTTTTAAATAGCCATGCTGTATAATAGCCTACATTTAAACAGTAAGTTTAAATAGTAAGTTAGTAGATACTGGTAAAGCTTATTACTGGCTAATACACTGTTAAAACGGCCAGTGGCAAACGCCATACATAGACGCTATTTGTGGTGAAGGTAAACTTAGTAAGAAACGTTAATCAGTTTAACTGTATCATTGTCATTCACGAATGACCAATTAACTATTAAAACGGCCAGTGGCAAAAGAGGACATGTTCAGGATAGAGACAACAGGCTATACTGACACCCAGCAAATGTGCAGCTCCATGGTTTAGTGGTTAACACCACCACCTTTCATGTCACGGGTTCGAATCTCGAGAGGGCAACACTTTCTGTTGCGGGCCGGCTGTACTAGGCTTGCCTGGTTTCTCGTTAGCCATGACTTGCAGTCGGTCAATAGCGAGTCCCTTCACAACAGACCGGCTTCATCCAAGATACATTTTTTAATCATAGTAGTCTTTTAAATATAATATACTGACTTAGATAATCTAAAATGGCCAATGCCATTACATCTATTATTCTGCATAAACGGATATAAATACAAGGGCGACATTTGACAAGAAAGGCCTTTTTCCAAGTAGAATGGTGCTACTTATTTGCACTCCCACAGCATTTAAAAAAAATAAAATGTATAATATTTATTAAACTTTTATGTAAGAGTGTTTGTGCCACAATATACCCACCCACCAACCAGCCACTATGACCTCGATTTAACTTCTTCTTAGGGACGAAGCAAGTTTGCCCAATGTCACACACAGAAATAATGTTACTGGAGATATAAATAAAATGAAAAGTATCTATACACAGATAAAATTCACCTCTTACCCCAAATTCAGTAACCCAGCTATATAGAACTGGAATTAGTTTGAACTAATGTCTGTGCAGATAAAGGACTTGTCCTGCTTAGTATATTTCCCGATGGTGCAAGTACTGTCTAGTGTGTATGGGTTGGACAGGGCTGCCTTGTCTTTTTGCAATCCTTATGTCAGATCAGTGCCTGCAATCTCAGTTCTGATTGTTGGAAGAAGAATGCACTCTCATCCAAGTGCTTTTGTACCCGTGAAGACTTTCCAGTTGATGCAATGTAATTATAAGCAGAATTACTATGCAACATCAAATGACATGTCTTGATCATCGATTACTGAACCTGCTGTTGGGTTGGTGCAATGTCAAGGCCGTAATGGAAAAAAAATTGTAAAAATAAATAACTACAAAAATCTATTACATAAATGTTACATAATTTCCTGGCTGCATTCATTTGAATTCAGTATAAAAAATCTGAAACAAAAATATAGTCAGAATAGCAGAACAACTAAGGACATTTTTTTTTTCTGAAAAAAGTTATAATCCAGACAGGTTTGTCCGTGCAAGTACAATGCTCTCTGCTCAAAGATTGGCACTGAATGCATTTGACAGGCAGTAAAAAACTCACTGACTGTCTCACCACTGGTTGCAGCAACTTTGGATTTGAGTGTCCTAAACACTCCATAGCCAGGGTAGGATAGAATGAAGCAATAGAAACTAGAAATACTCTTGTTCGCCCACAGAGAGATTGTTGTAGAGAGGTGGTTAAGGAGAGAGCAAAGGATCGATTGAGGTAATCAGAGAAACTGTTGCGCAGTTCTGCAGTGTAATGCCTGAATGTATGTCTCACTCAATCTACCTTACAAACGGCTTCTCTAAACCATTCATTTTCAGTAAGTTTGTGTTTTGATTGCAAGAAAACCCTGTCTAGCACTGAGATCTTGTGCAGTACATGGTGTACATTCAGTGTTTTTCTGTTTTAACATGAGACCATGAATGAAACATCACACAGGATTCCTCCCCAATACGGAATCAGGGCAGCCTGCCTCCTCCTCACTCCAGCTGCATATCAATGGAGTCAATGAGCCCTCTCACTTGGGAGAGAAAGAAAGAGACACAGAGAGTGTGAGTAAGAGAGAAAGCAATTATCAGCCAGGACAGGCCAGGCTTCAGGGAAGCTGCTGATTGACACCAATCCTCTAATATCCAGACCTTCATTTCCTTATTATTCTTGAGAGGCACTAGACAAGAAAATCAATGGTGGCCTTCCGCTTGTCTAAGGTTACCATGTTGTCATCACAAGAGAACACCAGGCTGTTCCATCCCCAGCTTAGGAGTTCTTGCGGATGGATTGAATGCATAGTTAACTAATTTACCTGACTGGGCTAGCAAGCCTATTGTAACAATGGACCTGAATAAAGTCAAAATGACCAATGGTAAGAGGCTATGCCTGCCTTGTGCCAACTGTGGGGGATGATATGGTGAGATAATACTGAAAAAAAGGAAAGCAAGAAAAAGTATTAGAAAAGTGTAGTACTGTGAGTGGATTTTCATTTATTTTGGAAGGGGGGGCTTTATTAAATAATAAAGATTTAAAAGAACGAAAAGCACAGAAATTACTAAAGAAACGATGCTGAAACCTGAAACACATGTTAACATTCTTGCAATTCTGGTGATTCTCTACTTAAACAATCACCATCATACATAGTACACCTTTTTTGGGGAACCTTTTTGGCTTGACAGTGATAGTTTTGTATCCAGTGGCCAAAATCACAGAATGCATCTTTAACTGGAGTCATTAACATTTGGAAAGCATTTGAATGTCTGTACATACAGTAAGTGTGTACTGATAGTAATTGCCTTCATAAAAATGAACATGCATTGACTGTAGCTTTTTTTATTTCTTGTAGATACATCAAATATATTTTTTTGTAGATAAGTAGAAACGTCAGAGACATGGCTTTGACACTCTTGAGTCCCTTGAAAAGTAACAAACCTGTCGTTATTCTCTTTGGAAGACAGCAGTCTTTAAGGGGAAAGGATAATAGCTCACTCAGTTGAAACACCTGGCCTCCCCCCTCATCCAGAAACCCTCCATCTGCCCTTTTGCTTCAGTAAGAGGAACCATATCTATTTTTTAAATGTATTATGGCCTCTTCGTGTTCCACTTCATCAAACCATCGTCCTTTAGACAGGCTTTGAAAAAACCCAGGCTTAATGGCTCCAAGTAGCTCATCAGAATCAACTTTTAGCTGGAGCGGAACCAAGGCCGATGCATGGAGCACCACCATGAGCATGATCGCTACACGCTAGAGAAATGTAGCTGCTGTGATGGAGATGCAGTAACCCTAAACCACCATTAACCCATGTGGAGAAGCTCTTGTAACGGTAAGCTATGCATCTCCACTGACAAAGTATTGATTCAGTGCAATATGTTAGGGTTCTGACACCAATGTTAAGCATACAAAATAATGGGCTTTGGCTCACAGAAATTGCATCCCTGATTCCAAAAAAACTTGGGACGCTGCATAAAATGCAAATAAAAACCGAATGCAATGATGTGCAAATCATGTGCTGTAATCCCTATATTAAATGGAAAATAGTAAAAAGACAACATATAAAATGTTGAAACTGAGAAATTTGATTGTTTATGGAAAAGTACATGCCCATTTTGAATATTATGCCAGCAACACGTTTCAAAAAAGTTGGGACGGGCAAGTTTATCAGTGTGTTGCATCACCTCTTCTTTTAACAATACTTTGTAAGCTTTGGGAACTGAGGAGACCAATTGCTATAGTTTTGAAAGTGAAATGTATTCTCATTCTTGCTTGATATAGGATTGCGGTTCAAGGTCTCCTTTCCAGTATTTTCCGTTTCATAATGCGCCAAACATTTTCAATTGGAGAAAGGTCTGGACTGCAGGCAGGCCAGTTTAGCACCCGGACTATTTTACTACAGAGCCATGCTGTTGTAATAGATGCAGAATGTGATTTGTCATTGTCTTGCTGAAATATGCAAGGCCTTCCCTGAAAAAGATGTTGTCTGAATGGCATATATATTATTCAGCATTAATGGTGCCTTCACAGATGTGCAAGTCACCCATGCCATGTGCACTAATGCACCCCCATATCACCACGGATGCTGACCTTTGAACTATACGCTGATAACAAGCTGGATGGTCCCTCTCCTTTTCATTCCAGAGGACGCCGCGTCCATGATTCCCAAAAATAATTTCAAATTTTGATTTGTCAGATCACAGGGCAGTTTTCCACTTCACCTCAGTTCATCTTAAATGATGAACTGAGGCAGTGGTTTTTCCAGAGAAGGCAGTGGTTTTTCTGGATCTTGTTTATGTATGGTTTCTTCTTTGCATGGTAGAGTTTCAACTTGCATTTGTGGATGCAGCAACGCACTGTGTTCACAGACCATGGTTTTATTGGAAGTGTTCCTGAGCCCCTGCAGTGATGTCCACTACAGAATCGTGTCTGATTTTAATGCAGTGCGGCCTGAGGGCCCGAAGATCACGGCGATCCAATATTGGTTTTCGGCCTTGTCCTTTGCGTACAGATATTTCTCCGTATTCTCTGAATCTTTTAATGATATTATGTACCGTAAATGATGAGATTCCCAAACTCTTTGCAATTTTACGTTGAGAAACGTTATTCTTAAATTGTTGCACTATTCGCAGTCTTTCGCAGAGTGGTGAACCCCTCCCCATCTTCTGAAAGACTAATTCTCTCTTTAATTGTTCCAAAATTTACTGCTTGTATTATGTCTGCAGTACCAAAGAATGAGAATGTCCTATTTCCACTACTGTACACATCAGGTTGTGATGTCTTACATTAACCCATTTTGCAGTAATCCTCCAAAGCATGTTCTGAAATCATGTTGTTTTTCAATTGAATTTAACGCAGCAGCCCTCAGACCTAATCTCCATCCATTAGGGTTTTGTAAGTTACAGTTTGTCTATTTATTTCCTTCCCATTCAACCCATGAAGGACTCAATTAACAGAAGGCTTAGCACTTTAAAATCTCCTGAGAGTTATATTCTGGTATTGAAGGATACTTTAATGGATCAGACTCAATGTCAATTGCGGGGTGAATCATGTTCAGATGTGATTTGAAAACAAGGAGCACATTCATGGTTTTGAGAATCTAATTGTTTTTTAATTGAAAAGCATGTAAGAGAATTGGAATGGGATTGGAATTTCAGTTGACTCGCTGAAATGACTGTAATTTAAATGGAACTGACCCCAATCCGGTCATGTGATGGAAAATGAATTACTTAGTGAAAGTTGCTGTACTGTTCAACCCCTTTAAATTAATGTATAGTTTATGCAAATAAACTAAATTAGGCACATCGTCAAGACAAAATAATTAAGCAATAACTGATTCAATAATGACCTGAATACATGAGTATAAAATAAAAAACAAAGTGAAATTTGACCATAAAAAAGTCTGTGAACAATAAAAAACGTGTTTCTTCCATCCTTTGTCCAATTGTTGAATGGACTGTAATGTTTGTTAAACGTTTTTAAAAAATTGCAATGAACACTGCAACATCATGAACAGCATGGTAAATAAAGGGCCCAGTATGGCCGCATCTTGGGGCCTGTGTTCGTCTCCATGAAGCACGTACGTTCTAATGACTAATGCAGTAGTCTACAGTGACACACGCGCGCACACGCCACACCACCAGTGAGAACACAGTGGACGCACCCCTCTCCCATCTGACCGCTTCGGACCAATGGCACGCCTGCTCTCTCTCCCCTCCTCCCTCTACTTATCACTCTGACCATTCAATCAGGACGAAATGCATCAACAAGACCCAAGCCCTGCTAACCATAAACCTACTACTCATAAACCTGACTGGCATATGACTAAAGCTACGAAAGCCTCGGTGTGGTGTTTGAAACACTCCCAAGATGTTTAGCGTAGCTGTGGCTGATTGCAGGTTACGTATATGTTTACAGACTAGTAGCGAGTTCAACGGTTGACTTGTCACAGAGTGTCAAGAGCAGAATGGTGTTCCCATTCCCAGAGGGGTGATGACAGGCATCAGTCTGGCTGTGTAATCAACCCGGAGCCTCAGGGAGGGCAGGGCCGCCGAGGAGAGCCAATGGAGTGACGATGGGGAAGAAATGCTGCCATTAGCTTCAATGGCTTCCACACCCTCTAATCTGACTGGGGTAAGAGTGATCAGGATAAAATGTACGCTTCCTCATCCGCTAAAATAAAAAGAGTGAATGTTACAAGCACTCCACTGCCATTTATTTGAATGCAGGTTTTTCTGAAGGTTGTCCTTAAGTTCTATATATCCTCAGATGTTGAACAGGGACCTGCTGGAGTGATCTTGAACTGACAGATGATCACGTACAGTGGGTTATGCGTCCACAGGTTAGAATTACGTATGATCATGTACAAAATCGAGTTAGAAGGTATATCTTTGTTAAAAATGTTAAAAATGTAACACAGAAACCAGCTCCCCTCTGGATGTACTCATGTTCATATATTGGTTTGAAATCCTCGAAAGGAATGTAGACTACGGAATAATGTATATGAAGACCAGAATTCATATAAAACCCTTCAAGACTCAGTGACACTAGTGATATTTTTGGTGCTAGAACTTTTATCTTGAAAATAACTCTTGGCTATTTGATATATCCTACAATAGGTCCTAGTACCATTCCCACTGTCATACTAGCAGTGATGCTAATACAGGCTGGGAGGGCTACTAAACAAGTCAATTCAAGCCTTATTTTTGTTCTTTATGTCTCAGTATATTAATAATTCTGACTGCCCTTTACAATTAAATATGTAAGATATGTTTATTTCATACCTTGACTTCCAAATACTTTTTTATAGCTTAGAGCTTTTACAACTCTGCAAGAGCGGAGAAAGGAGCATAAGAGGGGTAGAGGGATGAAGAGACAGAGAGAGAATGACCGAGAGCCTGGAATTGTTGCTATTCTCAATTGCCATGGTTATTATTCTTGGAAGAATTCCCTTTAAGAAGGAGACAATCATTAGTCTGTTCTGTTCACTCAGGGATAGTATGTGCACGTCCTACTGAACATGATGCCACATATTCTAGGTAAATGAAAAAGTCCAATATTATGGTGAGTGTGTGTGTGTGTGTGGTGAGTGTATGTGTGTGTGTGCATATGCGTGTTAGCAACAGAACCCAGCAGCTCCGCTGGCTGCAGAATAATAGTAATAATAAATGTCATTTTTAAAGTACTTACACACACTAGTTGCTGACGAAAATAATACATGAATAAAAGAGCAAATCAGCTCCAAAACACAGGATATTGTAACCAGGCAACAATCAAAGCTAAAACAGGTGTCACCAAGGTCCTTGAAAGCTTTCCTGAGCCGTTCAATCTTTAGCTTTGCTTTATACAAGGCCTGAGACTCCGCTGTCCAAATATGGAATGGTACGTTCCACAGCCGAAGAGCCACACAACACCCTATCAGACATTGTTTTTAGTCTGCTTTCGGAGCCACTGAAGGCAGATGGATCTGGATGTATGTATGGGCGGGAAGACAGGATGATAAATGGCAAAGGCTGGAGGGCAGTTTGGGTGTCCAAGGCCCCCAGATGGCCAACTGGAGCCGATCAGATATGATGTCCCACTCATCTCTCATCAGCACTTTGACAACGGTCCCTGATTCACAACATCCAACTAGCCGTTCAACTGCCCTATCTCAGCATCTCTCTCCGTCCTCTCTCCCTCTATCCCCCACTGTTTATCTCTCCAGTTCCTGGATTGATCAGACGTCGCACAACTTAGAGCCAGCAGCCCAGTGGAGACCTGTCCTCCTACGGGATGCAGGCAGGAAGAGACAGGCACAAAGAGGACAGAGACATGCTCATTAAACCCTATGCCAGCCCTGCCAAGCCCAGGCTTTCCAACACTGAGAGAGTGGGACATCCCTTCATCCCTCTAACCAGGCCTGCCTTTGCCATCCAGCAAGGTGCCTGCAGGACATGGAGGTGTGTATTTGGCAGCCGGTCGTCATGGAAGATCCGGCCACGCTGGCAGACAGAGAGCTACCCACAGACAGCATGATGTCTCCTAGTTAGCAGCTAACACGGCCAGTTCACAGCCCGGCTCTCCCCTCGTCCGCCTCCCTCCACATTCAGAACCAGTGGACAGGAGTTCACCACACCCGTTTCTGTAGCCCCTCATAAACTCACATTTTCCCGCAGAGCACCGCAAGCTCTGAAATAGTGCGGCGAATTAGATTTGAGGACAGAGCAGAATTTGGTGGAAAACTGGATTTTGAGACTATTTCCCCGGTCTGCTGGTCTGAAGTCACATCTCAGTCCACCAGGGAGGGAGACGGAGCGCAGCTGCAGAAATATCAGCACACTGAGGTATTTCAATACTGTGGGTACCTGTAATGCTGAAATTGCTTTTATGCACCTTGGCAGAAGGATGTCAGAGAGCAACGGCAGGCAAGGCCTGTAAGTACACGCGTCTGAAAACATAAACGCCGTAAACAAAAACATTAGGTTCCCACTGGGAGCAGGGGAAACACAATATTAGAGCTGACACTGATGGATGACGCTGCTGGCTACACAAGCCTAGATGGGTCCTTTTACCGCTGAACACCGGCATTTCCCCAGGGAGGAGGTCCGTTGGGATTATTATGTGGATGGTTCTGGCCCCATCACAAGGCGTTCTACGTGTGTCCAGCTAATGTACTTATAAAGTGTTTATTGGAAGCTCAGGTCAATTAGGGGGTGATTAGGTCTTGAGTCAATTAGGGGGTGAACACGTTTTGGATCAACTACAGGGTGATCAAGTCTTGGGTCAATTAGAGGGTGATCGAGTCTTGGGTTAATTAGGGGTTGACCAGGGTTTGATATTGGATGCTCTGGAGGGGTTAATACATTGTCAAAGAATATGTTGCCCTTGAAATGAGAGAAAGGAATAATTGACCACAATCACATAACTTGTATTTTAGCTAGCAAGTGGAAGAGTGTTTTGCGTACATGTCAGTGTTTAAAATGGAATTTGTATGTTTATGCCAGTGTGCGTATTATTATTTAATATGTCATCTGTATGTTTATGACTGTGTGCATGTTAATGTTTCATATGTAATTTCTATGTTTATGCCTGTGTACATGTTATAATGTAATTTATCATTTCTATGTTTACACCTGTGTTTGTGTTTTATTTAATTTGTATGTTTATGCTTGTTAGTGTTTAATATGTCATTTGTATGTTTATGCCTGTGTACATCTCAGTGTTTAATGTCATTTGTATGTTCATGCCTATATATGTTAGTGTTTAACATGTAATTTTATGTTTAAGCATGAGTGTGTGTTAGTGTTTAATATGTCATTTGTATGTTTATGCCTGTGTACATGTTAGTGTTTAGTATGTCATTTGTATGTTCATGCCTGTATCCGTTAGTGTTCATGGTGTAATTTTATGTTTAAGCAAGATTGCATGCTAGTGTTTAATATGCCATTTGTATGTTTATGCATGTTAGTGTTTAATATGTCATTTGTATGTTTATGCATGTTAATGTTTAATATGTCATTTGTATGTTTATGCCTTTATACGTGTTAATGTTTAAAATGTAATTTGTTTATGCATGTGTGCGTGCATGAACAGCATGACTCCATTGGCAGGCAGCAACGCTACAGGGAGCTTCCAGAGATTGAGACTTGGGCACAAATTGTGTCCTGACAGAGTCCAGTCCAGTTTGATGAAGAAATACGGAGGCCTGTGGAAAGAGAGAGTGGCTGGCAGCTTTATAGGAGATCAAGAGCCCATCCCTCCCCACGCTGGCCCCTGTCCATGGCCAATAGATTGTCTGCTGCAGCTATAGCTCAAATAAATGGTTGACCTGCCAGCTGTGAATTCATACCATTCCAATATTTAGGTGTCAGTCAGGATCTTGTTATGAGTCTGGAACGATTCTTCTGTGAATAAATGCATTTCCACATTCATTGCTGATGTTGGTTAAAGGTTGTGGTTCAGACAGGAACATAGACAGCACTCCAGCACAGCAGGAGACCTGTTCCCAGACCAGTCCACACCGAAACAGCACGGCAGGAGACCTGTTCCCAGACCAGTCCACACCGAAACAGCACGGCAGGAGACCTGTTCCCAGACCAGTCCACACCGAAACAGCATGGCAGGAGACCTGTTCCCAGACCAGTCCACACTGAAACAGCACAGCAGGAGACCTGTTCCCAGACCAGTCCACACTTAAACAGCACGGCTGGAGACCTGTTCCCAGACCAGTCCACACCGAAACAGCACGGCAGGAGACCTGTTCCCAGACCAGTCCACACCGAAACAGCACGGCAGGAGACCTGTTCTCAACTTATCTATTTCTGTCAACCAGTAGAATTACTACATTACCAGAACCCTGTAGCATGCTATAATAATAGTAATTCCAGTAAAACTTTTTCACTCTAAAAGGTATGCCAAAAGTTCCACAAATCTATGCCCTAACTCTATGCCGAAGGACTGTATTTTACAATTTGCCAATAAGTGACTGATTAAGTGACTGGTTTTCCAGACTCACTATTTTAACCGCCACTTTGGTGTTATGAGCTGAACATAACAGTACGCTTGTAGAAGGGAAGATATTAGCAGGACCCAGTTGTGGTTTGTGACTACAATGAATTTTCATAGTAGCCATTTCAGATGCATTAATTACAGATCTATATGGTAATTTGTTACTGATTTGTTAACATAATTAACAGTTGACTTCATTATTCATCAACAAACCTGATTTCAGTAAAATGTATAAAACAAACTTGTAGTTTAATTCTTACTTTGGTATCCTTC
This sequence comes from Esox masquinongy, assembly GCA_016801175.1. Classification (NCBI taxonomy): domain Eukaryota; kingdom Metazoa; phylum Chordata; class Actinopteri; order Esociformes; family Esocidae; genus Esox; species Esox masquinongy. The sequence continues at coordinate 22,150 of JACXGI010010292.1, forward strand.
CTCCTTATAAGGGAAAGTTGAATAAGTTTTTGGAAACAATATTTCTTAAAATAGCACAGTAAATCCTGACCCTATTTTTATATAATTCGGCCTAGAGAACCTTGTCTAGGTGTTTTGGTGCCACTGTAGAGGTGAGCAAAAACAAGTGTTACCTGTTGAGAGATGCCTCTCAGCTGTTGAGAGCTGACATTTGTCTGACTATGAGCAATATAAAGTATATGCTCTTGGTAGCCAGTTTTCCAACATTTCGAGAGGTCATTTTGCATGCCATTTATAAACCTTTTTCTGTTCAATGTTTTGAAGACCTCATTTCCGTCGTTTTACTCAGAAATAAAAGCCTATTGTTAAAAATGGTTAAAGAATGTATTTAAACCTTCCTTTCTCAAAAATACAGACTCAGTTTGATTATTTAAAACTCTACACAAAAGACTACTTTCAAAAATTTACCCTAAATGTTTACAAAAAATTCAAGTGAGTTTTACTACATGTATTTATATAGGTCTGGAAAGCAGAGGCAGTGAGCCAAGGCTCTGGTGGACTTCAGAATGCAACATCTCCATATGGCTCTCCCAGGTCTTCTCCATCCCAGCGTAGCTCGGTTAGCAAAGCACAACGCTAACAACGCCAGGGATGGGAGTTTTATTCCCATGGGGGGCCTATACATATCTGACGTGTAACTGTATGTCCCTCTAGATAGGAGCGCCTGCTAAATGATGTAATGCAATGAAAAATCATGGCTTAAGAACTCCAATCCTGAAGTCATTGGTGGAACTATCTGGCTTTTCGCTCTACTGTGGTGATTACGCCCCAGAAAAATGCAATTTATCCTGGGTGCCGATGTGTGTTTTTATGTCAGTCAAGGCTGGTGCAGTGATGTCTCTATACGACCTAAATCCTGCTCTCCAGACCTGGAATCTATTTTCATCTCTTGGAAGCCCTTCTATTCACCCGACATGTTTGGTTTCGTAATTTTGGCTGGAGTGTCACAGCATAACAGCTACTGTACTGGCTGATCAGATCACCAAGTTTAAAAGTAAATACCCCAATACTACATTCATGATAAATGGGGATTTTAACCACACAAGGCCTTAAACAGGATATTTCCAGATAGAAGGAACTGGAGAAATGTCTAACTCAGACCATGTGATACTTCAATTCATCCCTGAGTACATACAGAACCTTAAAACTGAAAAAGCCTGTCAAAACTGTCTTGCTATATTCAGTGTAAATGTATTTTTATTGTTTATTAACTTCAATAAAGTGTTTGTTTTAATATTTTTATATTATTCTGGTACTCTGCTTTGTCTTGTCCTCTTGCAAATTTTAAGCCTTTGTCATTAAAAATTAAAACTGTTTCTTAACTGACTTCCCTGGTTGAATAATGAAGTAAATAATGAAATAAATACACTATGAAAATGGACTGATGAGACCATCGCGAGTCAAAAGATATTGACACCACAGATTCCATTAAAATGGTTGGTATCACTACAAGCCATCCATGGTTCATTGTTGAGCCTTAAATGATCCAAGAGCAGGCATAAATCTCCCTATAGGGAGGCCAAGTAACATCTCAAATCAGGAATTAGGTCAGCAGTTGGAGAAATGACTGTTGTCTGTCTGGAAGGGTATTAGAAATAATTAGTAACTACGAGGCTTCCTTATTGTGGTGGACCCTCTGCTGTCAAACAAACCACAACCAGTTCTACTGCAGTTTTGGCTCATGAAAAAAAAAATGTAATTACCAGGACACATCACTACACCAGAAGAAAACGACATCTTTAAATATATTTCAAAACGTGAATCCTGTATGTACCAAGTTATCAAGTAACACTGAAAAGAAAACAAATCAATATTGGCCTTTTTGCAAATCCTTTGCAACATACAGTATCACATCTTATTTACAAGCAAGGTTGTGGCTCCATCATGGTATGAGTATGCTTGACATTGGTTCAGACTTTTCAGGATAAAAAGAAATGGGATGGAGCTCAGCACAGGCAAAACCCTAGAGTAAAACATACTGCAGTCTGCTTTACACCAGACACTGGAGGAGAAATTTCCCTTTCAGCAGGACACTAACAGCACAAGGCCAAATCTACACTGGAGCTGCTTACTTAATAAACAATTTTAAAGTGGCCAACATAGAGCTTTGAAAATCCCTGCAATACTTCAAAATTATGGTGAAGCCATAACCCCCAACACCTTCACAAAGAAGAGGTTTAAAAAGGATAACAGGCTTAGAGATTTACCCAATACGACACAAAGCTGTAATTGCTGCCAAAGGTGATTCCAACATGTATTGAATAAGGGGGTAAATCTTTATCTAATTGAGGTGTATCGTGTGTATTTTTCATAGATCATTAAAACATTTGTTGAATGTCTCTTCTGCTTTGACATTATTTTGCAAAGATCTTTGATCTTTGAAAAAACATAAATGTTAATCCCACTTTACAGTATAACCCAATTTTAAGAAAACCAGAGGGGTGAATACTTATTATGTCCACTGATGTCAGTCATCACATATTTCATTTTATGCACAGGCAGACACAGAATCCTGTACAAAGCCTGAGGCGTGCTAAAGCATTTTACTGTTGCAGTCAGACGCTATCCCACGGAGTGTTTGCCACTCATGTAGGCGGCATTAAATAAACACACGATTAATCCAATCCTGTTAATCAAATGTCCCTGCAGACAATAACATAAAGGGTAACAGAGCAATTAGAAAACCTTATTTAAACAGAAGAAAAAGTACAACATGGTTGCCATGAGATATTAACATTTGGTTACGATTCAATCATCGTATGAATACCAAGTCGATACCACGGATAGCAGTAGAATAACAACTCTTTATCGTGCATTTGAAGCCATGTCAATTATTGATATGATCAAAGCCTGCCACACCAACTAGCTACAGCTGTCGTCGGGGTTGAGATGTACAACAGGTACAGGTAGATGAGTATCGGCAACAGAGACAGTGTGTCTTTTAGCATTGGACAGACAGGCCGCCCACTGATTCCACTTCCCTAGGCTTTGCACTTCCTGCTGTCTGAGCCTCTTGCTTATGCCGGGCTTAGTCTATCTTGAGGCAGAGTGAAGAACAGGTCTGGAGGGATGGACCGACAACCAGACACAACGGAAGAGCCACGTGACAATTCATCCGCAGCAAGACAGCTAGGAGGACTGAAACCTGCATCCCCACACTGAACTCCAGAATACCAGACTGTACAACTCAGTATGCAGCAATAGTTTTAGGGGCAAGAAAACTGCATTACAACTTATCTGCAAAACTATCTATGTCACGCTGGCCTTATGAAATTGGTCTTCAAAATTGTGTGCCAATCATCACCGAGGTTTATAGATTTTCCTTGAACAGTACTGCAATTTTCCAAACAAATACAATTTCAGGGCCAATCTATCCTCGCTGTAAAGACCGAAGCAATTCCACCATTAATATTTTGTATGGGTCTTGTGCAGCAAATTTGCTGGAAGTAATCTGAATGGCAAGATACAATGATTGATTGAATACAATGGGTCTTTATCTCTGTAGACATTTTCAACCCCTCTCCTCTAGACTTACAACAAAGGTGGCTAAGTATAACCATAAAGGGTTCTTCAGTTTGCCCTAATAGGGGAAACCTTTTCTCTACCTAAAACACTATGTAGTATTTACCAGCCTTATTAGCTTCTACAGGTTATTCTTGAACCTTCTATAAACAGTTCAAAGACAGTCATAATCTTTGCATAACAAGTAATAAGAGCTGACGTGTTAACCATGTCATAATGTTGATATAACATTGTCATGGCACATATGTCTACTTATTGTGACATCATTGTGACATTGTTGTGACATATTAATGAACTTATTGCAAAGGTTACACCTAAAAGTGGCGTAACTTCAGAATGCAAACCATTTCATTACACAATACATGTGGATGGTATGATTATCCTGGAATTGCCATTTTGTTGTCATTTATACTGTGCACACAAAGACATCAGACAAGTACCTAGCACAGTTCACTGTAGCTGATGACAGGGTTGTATGCAGGTGCGTATTTAAGAAGCCACTGGATAATTTGCCGGTGGAAGCTAACATAGGAGGCCAATATATTTCCTTCCAAGTCTAGGAAATCTATTTTGGTTAGCCCTGTTTGTGCTTTTCTGAACGTTTAGCAAAACAATATTTGAACGGAATAGCAGTCAGGATGAGAAATGAGCCCATCTAAAGACATTACAGGTCAGTGATGACCAACACATCTGGATTTACTCATCAACTGTAGAATCCATCATCACCTTCTCCATCCCCATTCGGTTTAGGTCTGTAGAATACACCATCATCACCTTCATCCCCATTTAGTTTAAGTCTGTAGAATCCACCATCATCACCTTCTCCATCCCCATTCGGTTTAGGTCTGCCTGCTGCAAAAGCCTTGTACAGTCCGCCTAGAGGGTCATTGCCTCTATCGAGGTCCTACATGACTCAAGGCAAAGACATGTGCAGGCATGATTATTGTTGACCCTTCCCATCCTGGTCACTCACTGTTCCAAAAATGTTCTCCCCGCCAGCGGAGGGCAGATGGTGAGTACAGGTCAGTGATGACCAAACAATCCAACTGCATCAACAGTTTGTCTCCCCATGAGGTTACCCTCTGTAACCTGTCCTCTGTATCACAGAGACTAACAAGACTATGCTCACCACATCGAACCACTTCCAAACTGTAAACTGAAACGCTCCACTACACTGCACTAGAACTGAAAACGTGTAAACTGTTAGTCCATTTATATTATATACAGTGCTTCCCATTCAAATCACATTATCTAATATCCTCACCTCCTGCTATATATCGTTTGGAACTACCACTAGCATCGGCATTACACTAGAGAGAAGGACGTGTTAATGTGTGTGTGCAAATGTGTGCGTAAATGTAAATGTAGCTAGCAATTAAAGGTAATTCTGATCTCTACTAGCCTTGACCGCGTATGCCTTCTAAAGAATTCTCCCCAAAAAACCCAAATGTTAGGCTGAATCTAGGTAAAAGCCTCTGCCAAGGAGGGCAGTATGCATATAATTGTACAAAACAAACAGACACAGACACGCTGTTTCACTATACTTGTGGGGACCCCAAACATTAAATTGCACTGAAAATCCTATTTTCCCGAACCCCTAACCCACAGCCACAAGCCCTAAATAACCATTTCCCCCTTCAGGACCGGCAAAATGTCCCCACAAGGTCAGATTTGGCTTGATTTACTATCCATGCAGGGCTGTTTGTCCTCACTGAGACAGTAAAAGCTGCACAAACACACACACATTAATGACATTTAGGTGCTGCCAAAGTTATGGACGGAATTCATCCACTTCTGACCCCTGGAGCCCAGGCCGTCTAAACCTGCACCGGTTGTTACCATCAGAATGTGTGAAGGCCTCACGGGCCATAATGTAGAGGAGAACAGAAGGACATCTCCCTGGGGCCAGCCCACCCAAAACTAACTGAGGCAGGAAAATACCCACGGAAATTGTACACACACGAGATTCAGAAAGAGAGAGAGGGGAGAGAGAGAGACAAAGAGAAGAGAGAGAAAGAGAGAGCGGGGGAGAGAGAAAGAGAGGGGAGAGAGAGAGAGAAATAGCAAATCAACAAAGCAAGCGAGTGCTGGGCAGGGTTGGAGGATTGCTGACTGGCTGTGTCCAGTAAATGATATGTGGTTTGGTGTCGGCACACAACAGGGAGTACAGATCACTTCTGGGGAAATAATAAAGATGATCTGTGGCCCTTTTTCCTGCTTCATGATAGAAATGTCAAGACGTCTAGAAAAACGTCACTGCAAGGTCAGGTACCACACACACACACACACACACACACACACACACACACACACACACACACACACAC
>JACXGI010010293.1:8731-28140 GCA_016801175.1 Esox masquinongy
CACACACACACACACACACACACACACACACACACACACACACACACACACACACACACACACACACACACACACACACACACACACACACACACACACACAACTACAGAAGCATGAAAAATAATGAACAAACATCATACAATGGAAGAAATAGCTGAATCATTTACCTCTTCCACCAATTGTTTGTTGAGACACAAGTCAGCTAATTCAACCAGTAATTTATTATGAGAGATCGGTCCTATGATTTTCAGATTATGCTTGCCTAAACCTCAGTCACAATACCATATCGCTGATTTATTATACACAAAAGACTGTCCTGATTTCGATATGAGCCACCACTTTCTCAATATTTAGACGAGCAGAGAAAGCAGTGAAATGACTAGCAGAAAGAAGGAATGCAAGGCTTTTCAAGTCTAAAAGCCATGTGTCTATAATGCTCTTCAAAACATGACCAAAGATGGCCTGGTCTGTTTGATTACTGTTACCAGAATATACAATTAATAACTTAATAAACATACAGTAAACAGAATTACCAGGTTTAAACATACAGTAAACAGAAAATTCTTACTCCATATTCTGCGTAAAAGTACAAAACGGGTCAAGACATTTCAATAAATAACAAGGTACTTTTGGTCTAAATACTACTGCTTCTGGAGTAACTATTACATTACTTTCTTCAATAACCATGCATTTCTACCCACACAGAATGGCTTCCAAGGTAACATTAGTGTTTCCCACACCCTCAACCAGTCAATCACAAAAATGAAAGGACATTTGAACTGATATGAAAAACACACAGGTACAAGAAGGAACCTAATCTCTAATCTCAACTAAGGACTGGCTGGCATATACAACTGCAAGTCAGTGTGCAACCGGAGATAAAACTGCTCCGTCTTACCTTAGAGGGAGGGTGTGCTGGTGGAATGGTGTGTGTGTGCCTGCACAGATGGAACACTCTGGAAGTTGAGCTGCGGGCGCCTCTGTGAAGTAAAGGGAGGAGTATCAGTGCTGCCTGGCTGTCTGTGTGCCTCTGGCTCACGCTCTGGACTGGCTGGCTTCGTATCTCCCTGTACATGTATTCGCTGAAGAGCGAGAAAGAGGGAAGAGGGGGAGGGAGGCGCAGGGAGGAGTCAGGCTAGACATACAGCCAGGTCAGCGGAGCAGTTGCTGTCTCTCTCCTTACCTCTCACTCCCGTTCCCTTTCTCCCTTTCAGTTTCATTCACACAGTGGCCTCATAGACCCAGTGATCCCAGCTGCTTGCACATGTGGCCTGCCAGTGAAAGCTCCACTTTTAAGTTCAAACAGCTGAATAACACTCTGATGGAGAATCTTCCCGGGCCCATTCTTTTACTGTACGGAGGAGTACAAATTAAAGTCTAGACTATAACTGTTATGTATCACAGTACTTCTGTTTCTCAAAAAAAAAAAATATTTGCACAATAAATTTAAATACCAAAAATACCAAAGAAAATAGTCAGTGTCCTTCCTATATTTCCAATGAAAGTACTGTACACCAATGCAGTAATTCCCATTGGTCATCTTCGAAGCTCCCAGGTCTCTATACCCACACTACTCCAAGATGGATTTGGTATTTATTGCCTCTGGGTGGAGTTTAAGAACAGGTCCAATGTCAGAAGAGGATGGTTATTCTGGTGTTTGTGAGGTGGTGGATAGAGAAGCTTGACTACAGCCCTGTCTGTGGGCATGGCATGAGACAGACCCATGAGCTATGGGAGTACCCTGGAGAAGACCCAGCAGTGGAAAGAAACAGTCAGTGTGGCCTTCATTCACTCACAAATCCTAACACGAACGGCTTACTTGTTCTACAGTGCTACCTTCTCTCCTCTCTCTCTGTCCTCATGCTCCCACAACATTCCCCCTAACAATGGACTGCCTAGCGTAGCATCCCAAATATTTGCTTTTGAAAAGGTTAGTCCAAATCAAGTATGTGCAGCTAAACTCTTATACTGAATATTAGACTACATACATTACATGATTTATAATGGGTCTAAAAGACAAACTTGAACGGAATATTGTCTTATATCAAATTTGGGTCAAGGTTCTAAAAGGTTTGAAGTAGTTGGTTGGTTTAAGTAAAACCAAAATACAAAGGGGGCCCGATAAGAAACAAGTTCCAGAGTAAATAGTCTCAGAGTCACTCGTCCAGTCAACTGACATGAGCCAGAATGCAATTAAGGCATGACAGGCAACAAATAGCATGCTAGCCTAATTCAGCAGTTATACCTTTTTTGCTTCTCAGTGTTTCCCCTATATTAATTTAGCAGTTGCGGCTGTCTCTCCACAAAATATTATGAAGTAGTAATAGCAGCAAAATTTTCCAGTGTAAACCTAAACTAGATAGGAGGTAAATGAGAAAGTCACACACCTGTCTATATCGGGTCCCACATTTCAAAGTATATATCTCAGTAAACACCAAGCCATGAAGTCCAAGGAACTCTTCATAGACGTGTCCAGGGATAGATTTTTGGATTATTAAAAAAATTGTAAAGCAAGTTCCCAGGATCTCCATGGGCTCCATTGTGAAAAGGAAGAGGGTTCAAACCACTACTTACTAGAGCTGGCCAAACTAAGTAACCAGGCAAGAAGGGCCTAGGTCAGAGGATGACCAAAAACCCAATCTCTGTTTTTTTTGGGTTAGTCTTCAAATATGGTTGACTTGCGTCATTGCGCTCCAGAGACTCCAGCATAAAAGCAAATTACATCAATGATATGAGATGAAGTGCTGCGAAGAAGCAGGAAATCATGAAATGAAAACCTGAAATTAGGGAGAAAATGTTTTTGTAAGTTGTATTTACTGTATACAAATGGCAAACCACACAATACAATTATTGTCTGCAGGTACATACTCAACAATTCTACATTTATCTTTCTAAAAAGTTTTGTATTAAAAGAACACCACACTAATATCTTGGATATTTCAGTATTCCCACATGCATATGTGCTTCTGCTTTTATGGGTTAGTGCAGTGTTTCCCAATCCTGGTGTTGGGGACCCTAAGGGGTGCACGTTTTGGTTTTTGCCCTAAAACTCACACACCTGATAAAATGTTGCCCAACCACTTACAAAATTGATTGACATAATCAACCTATCATCAAGTCTAATTTGAATCAGGTGTGGGAGTGCAAGGGCAAAACCAAAAACATACAGCCCTTGGGTTCCCCAGGACCAGGGAACTGATTTTGCATGTATGAATGCATGCAAAATCAGTTTAGAAAAAGTCAGTGTAAATGGTCAGACCAGGTCAAGTTTTCAGCAGCCTGATGATAAGGGAACAGCATGTACTGTTGCGCTCAGAAGTTTGCATACCCTTGGAGAATTGGTAATATATGTACCATTTGTAAAGAAGACATGAGTGAGCAGGCAATACACGTCTTTTATTTCTTAATAAAGAATAGAAAAAAAAATTAACTGACCCCTGTTAAAAAGCCTGCATACCCTTAGTTCTTAATACTGTGTATCGCCCCCTTTATCATCAGGGACAGTGTGTAGTCTTTTGTAATAGTTGTCTATGAGGCCCCAAATTCTTGCAGGTGGTATAGCTACCCATTCGTCATGCCTCCAGGTCATGCAAAGTCTTTGGTCGTCTTGCATGAACCGCACGTTTGAGATCTCCCCAGAGTGACTCGATGATATTAAGGTCAGGAGACTGTGATGGCCACTCAAGAACCTTCACCTGTTTCTGCTGTAACCACTTGAGGGTCAACTTGACCTTGTGCTTAGGGTCATTGTCATGCTGGAAAGTCCAAGAGCATCCCATGCGCAGCTTTCGTGCAGAAGAATGCAAATTGTCTGCCAGTATTTTCTGATAACGTGCTGCATTCATCTTATCAATTTTCATAAGATTCCCCGTGCCTTTCGAGCTCACACACCCCCAAAACATCAGTGAGCCACCACGCTGCTTCACAGTGGGGATGGTATTCTGTTCACTATAGGCCGTGTTGACCCCTCTCCAAACATAGCGCTTATGGTTGTGACCATAAAGCTCTACTTTGGTCACTCCAAATTACAGTGCGGCAGCTGTGAGGCATGTCAAGATGTTGTCAGGCATATTGTAACCAGGCTTTTTTGTGGCATTGGCGCAGTAAAGGCTTCTTTCTGGCAACTCGACCATGCAGCTCATTTTTGTTCAAGTATCGTCGTATACTTGAAACAACCACATCGTCTTTTTCCAGAGCAGCCTGTATTTCTCCTGAGGTTACCTGTGAGTTTTTCTTTGTATCCTGAACAATTCTTCTGGCAGTTTTGGCTGAAATCTTTCTTGGTCAACCGGACCTTGGCTTGGTATCAAGAGAGCCCTGAATTTTCCACTTCTTAATAAGTGAACAGTACTGACTGGCATTTGCAAGTCTTTCCATCCGTCTTTTGACAGTACTTTTCTGCTCCCCATGGCTCAGTATCTAGCCTGCTCAGTGCATCCACGTGAGAGCTAACAAACTCGTTGACTATTTATACACAGACACTGATTGCAATTTAAAAAGCCACAGGTGTGGGAAATTCAACTTTACTTGCCATTTTAACTTGTGTGTGTAACCTTGAGTGTCTGTAACAAGGCCAAATATTCAAGGGTATGTAAACTTTTGATCAGGGCCATTTGGGTGATTTCTGTTATCATTATGATTTAAAAAGGAGCCAAACAACTATGTGATAATAAATGGCTTCATATGATCATTATTCTTAAATAAAAGAGTTTTTTTGCATGATCAGTCATATTTCCAAAATCAATGCCAAAATTTCACAATTTCTGACAGGGTATGCAAACATATGAGCACAACTGTAGTTGAGGAGAGTCGCATAATGTTGCAGGCTTTGTTCAGGCAACAACTTGGATAGATGTCCTGGATGTCAGACACCTTGTACACACTATCGTCTATGGGCTGAAGCTATCAGCTTACTGACAGTATAATAAAAGCAGCACTGGGAATGACAAAGAAATGTCTTCCAGTCTTGTAGCTTTTTTTAAATAGCAAAATTCCACGTTAGGACTAAGATAAGCTGGGCTTAGGAAATCCACATCACTCCACCCAAAAGATCTCTTGTAGTCAACATACGTCACTAGGAGTACAAGAGGTAACTTGAAGACTTTACAAGCAAGCATTCCTACGGTAGCATTCCTGTTTCTCTCATCTGGAAACAGGAATGCTACCGTAGGAATGCTTGCTTGTAAAGCCTTCAAGTTACCTCTTGTACTCCTACAGACTGGGTCGCAATTAAAATGACTGCCTTTCTACATCTACTTTCCTTTATGTCGTGATAAATGTCTAGAATAAATTCTGCAAAAATTCTCATATTACAGCCTACATTTTCAGAGAGAGCTTATCTATGGTTGGGCATAGTACATTTATAGTTTCTCTCATATCACTGTTGCCATGTTCAGCAGGTATACTAGATAACACCTGCCCATGGCTTGTCCTGGTAGTATTTAATAAACCCTCTGCCACACACTTGTTACAGATCTCAACTTGCTCAACACAAAAGAATCTTGATTGTGTGGAAAAAAACAGCCAGGTTTTTATGCTGAAACATCAAACTGTTAACAAGCAACCTCATAAAAAACTGAGGGAAGAGAAAGAACACTACTCTCCATATTGTTGCTGTTTGTACCTTCAGCAAATCTGCAAATTATAGGTTAATCACACAATAATGGCACGTTTTTGTATTGGAAATACCCATGGAATATTCACCAGAATCTGAATCAAATGTTATGTTGCCGTAAGTAGAAGTCCATAACAATAGTATAATTTTTTTACATTGTTTACATAGGGGTAACTTCCCAAAATGACACTGAATCTCTGATTTTTGAAGAACCAACTGATGTAAAGATTCTTCACAGATAAAGTTTGCAAAATCTAGGTACCTGATTTTCTTTGTGAAACTCTACAACTTCTAAAAGGCATATTCTGAATTAATATTCAATCATTTCTGCAAAGACTGCAAAGAGAATGGTGTGTCAGTTACAAGACACCTTGAGTTCTCTCTTACAGTTATTTAACTACAGTGAGTGAAGAGGACGACCGGTATCAGAATGATGTGACAGAATGACATCATGGTTTCCGGACTGATATCATACAGAAAAGTGTGAAATGTAATATACAGTTAGGACCAGAAATAATTGGACACTGACAAGTTTTGTTATTTTGGCTGTTTACCAAATAATATTCAAGTTAAAGTTAAATAATGAATATGGGCTTAAAGTGCAGTCTCCCTTATGTGAGGGTATTCACATCCAAATTGGAGGAAGGGTTTAGGAATTACAGCTCTTTAATATGTAACCCCCTCATTTTGAAGAAACCAAACGTAATTGGACAATTGACACAAAAAGCTGTTTCATCGACAGGGGTAGTTTATTCTTTCATTATTTCTTCATCAATTAAGCAGGTAAAAGGTCTAGAGTTGATTTCAGATGTGGCATTCACATTTGGAAGCTGTTGCTGTGAACCCATAATATGCGGTTAACGGAGCTCTCAATGCAAGCGAAACAGGCCATCCTTAGGCTGCAAAAAAAATCCATCAAAGAGAAAGCAGGAACATTAGAAGTGGCCAAATCAACAGTTTGGTACATTTTGAGAAAAAAGAACGCACTGGTGAGCTCTGCAACACAAAAAGGCCTGGACGTCCACAAAAGACAACAGTGGTGGATGATCGTAGGATCCTTCCCATGGTAAAGAAAAACCCCTTCACATCATCCAGCCAAGTGAAGAACACTCTTCAGGAGGTAGGCATATCATTATCCAAGTCTATCATAAAGAGAAGACTTCACAAGAGCAAATACAGAGGGTTCACCACAAGGAGCAAACCATTCATAAGCCTCAAGAAAAGAAAGGCCAGATTAGACTTTGCCAAAAAACATCTAAAAAAGCCAGCCCAGTTCTGGATCAGCATTCTTTGGACCGATGAAACTAAGATCAACCTGTACCAGAATGATGGGAAGAAAAAAGTATGGAGAAGGCTTGGAACGGCTCATGAAGCATAACATCTGTAAAACATGGTGGAGGCAGTGTGATGGCATGGGCATGCATGGCTTCCAATGGCACAGGGTCACTAGTGTTTATTGATGATGTGACAGAAGACAAAAGCAGCTGGATGAATTCTGAAGTGTATAGGGATATATTGTCTGCTCAGATTCAGCCAAATTTAGCAAAGTTGTTTGGACGGCATTTCACTTTACAGATGGACATTGACCCAAAACATACTGTGGAAGCAACCCAGGAGTTTTCGAAGGCAAAGAAGTGGAATATTCTGCAATGGCCGAGTCAATCACCTAATCTCAACCCGATCAAGCATGCATTTCACTTGCTGAAGACAAAACTTAAGGCAGAGGACCCACAAACAAAGAACAACTGAAGACAGCTGCAGTAAAGGCCTGGCAAAGCATCACAAAGGATGTCCATGTGTTCCAGACTTCAAGCAGTCATTGCCTGCAAAGAATTCTCGACAATATATTAAAAATGAACATTTTATTTATGATTGTGTTCATCTGTCCAATTACATTTGAGCCCCAGAAATAAGAGGACTATGTATGAAAATGGTTGCAATTCCTAAATGTTTCATACAATATTTTTCTTCAACCCCTTAAATTAAAGCTGAAAGTCTGCACTTCAGTTGCATCTCGGTTGTTTCATTTCAATCCATTGTGGTGGTGTACAGAGACAAAATTATGAAAATTGTGTCAGTGTCCAGATATTTCCGGACCTAACTGTATCCTGAATAGATAGATACACCGATGTAGATTTGAGACTAGCAATTAGAGCGCTGGGCCAAGAACTTAAAGGTCACTGGTCAAAATCCCTAAACTGACATGGTTAAATCAATTTATAACATTTTTGACATGTGTTTTTCTGGATATTTTTGTTGTTATTCTGTCTCTCACTGTTCAAATAAATTTACCATTAAAATTATAGACTGATCATTTCTTTGTCAGTGGGCAAACGTACAAAAACAGCAGGGGATCAAATACTTTTTTCCCTCACTGTACATCAACTTTTATTCTGAGACCCCCACCCTTTCATCCAAACACCACATTCTTCCATATTTTTTACCAAATTCGGTGATTAAATTTTTTTTAAATGTATATGCCTGTTGTATTTAATGTGATACCAAATGTATTATTTAGTGTTAAAGGCTTGACAAATGAATTAAGTTACAGAAAATCTTTGACATACAATTGAACAAGGTTGCAATAACTGCTTTAGTGTCTTATCTATCAGATTCAGAGTTGTGAATGACTTCCTAATAACATTATTGAGCAACCAAATCTACAGACATCCAACTTTCAAACATTTTATCAAACGTGCTTTTGACCAGTATCAATCCCTACCAAGTTGAAGAAAAACTTTTTGCCTTTTTAGAGACTCAGTAAAGAGCCTGGTTTAAAAGCATTTTTTGGGCGGGGTGGATAATGTGTTTACAGTGATTGAGATTCACATTTATTCATGCCAGGAGTAGGGGGCAATAGCGCCACCGTATTGCTGTCGATGGAACCCCTCCCTTTAGATGTCAAACGAGCACCTTTTCAAGGTGCCTCTACAAAACAAAAGTCAAGAGTTGAACTGTTAAGGGCAACAACAAAAAATGCTAGCTTTATTATCAAAAAGGTAAAGCTTTTACAACAAACTGTCTAAATGAAAATCAGAACTGATGTTTTTGCCTGAAACTAAGCCTCAAAGACGAAGCCGCTGGTTTCGTATTAAAAGTGTTGTTTTTTTGGTGATAGGCTACTCTTCAACTCGAGCACTAGAGCAGGCTTACTTCTGCTACTGTTTTTTTTATGTACCGATAAAACATAAGCAAAGCTATAACCTCTCACCATTCCATTATTTGGGCATAGACATGATTAGAGGTAAGAGACTACTTCTGCTCCCCCTTTCTGGTTGTCCGTCCAGTCCAGACAGTTATTCCTCACCATAGGTAGAAACAAAGGCATAGGCGCCACCCAACGGCCAACTTTGAATTGTGGTGATGACGTGCATGAATAAAGTGCAGGAACAATATTTTGTGAGGTTATATAAAAATGTGATTGAAAAATGATGATTGAACACAGATATTACCTGAAGCACAACATTACTACCTTCGGATTAGTGATGAATAGACTCGACATTGGGCAGAAATAAACTAAACAGCTCAAAAGACAATTTGACATCCAACTTGTTTGATCAAACTTACCTGTACCAGTAAATGATTTGTTGTTTGTTGACCGGTGAAACAAAGTCACTTAGAAAAATACGCATTTGTCATCTGTAAGTACAACTATAGTAGACTTACATTTGTTATAAATTACCGTACACTAGCTGCTTTGAAATGACTAGGCTTTCACATTCTGCAGCCGCCACCTGGCGATATACTAATTAATGCTGGGTTGCGCGAGACCCAGAAGATCAACTTAATCCAGAATTTTTACGCGAGTAAAGCAATGCCGTATAAGAGCTGTTATAATGGGAACATGATGTCAGAAACATGTTATGTAGACCGATACGTTCATTTTGACGTGGTGGGATATTTTTGTGTCGGAAAAAATAAAGGGAGAGTTCCCCAAAATTTCATTACACATAATTTGCTCAATGTTTTGAGCTGCTGCCCCCTGGAAAGAGATACAAAGACAATGTCAATTTAATACCATCAGCCCTAAATCTGAGGCTGAACTGTGGGCCGAAGACGGTCAAACGCCCTTCACACAGTTGGACATTAGGCTGCAAATAGTTAAAATATGTGGAAATATGAATGTGTGACTTTCCAGTTTTCAATACTGCTTGTGGTCAAATATACAGACTTTTGTCTTGTTTTCTATGATTACATCAGAAAATAAATTTCAACAAAAATGGATCCTATCCTACAGTTAGTGGCCAGTTATTAGGTACACTCATCTATTCTAGGTTGGACCCATTTGCCTTCAGTACAGTGGATACATTTCAGGGGATGGATTCTACGTGTCAGAAATGTTCCACAGGGAAAATCTATGGGGATGGAAGACTGTATAGCAAGTCATTCATGCGGCAAACAGTCCATGTTATCCCAAAGATGCTTTATTGGGTTGAGGTCCGGCATGTAAACTGAACTGGACCAGGCAATGTTTTCCCACATTTTTTGTCCAGTGTTATCACATGCTCGCAAAAAAACCCACTTCTTATTCTTTTTAGCAGATAGTAATGGAACCCAGTGTGGTCGTCTCCTGTCACAGTCTGTGACAACGTCCAATGAGCTATGTGCTTGGAAATGTTGTTCTGCACACCAGAGTTGGACTGTGTCGTTATTTGTCTGTTTGTGGCACACCTGTTTGCTTAAAAGATTCTTGCCATTCTCCTTCAAGCTCTCTCATCAACAAGTTGTTTGCATCCACATGTCTGCTGCTGACTGGATGTTTTCTGTTTGTTGCACAATTCTGAGTTAACTCTAGACACTGTTGTACATCAAAAGCCCATGAGGAAGGCAGTTTCTGAGACACTGGAACTGGTGCACTTGGCATTGCTGATCATGCCACGCTCAAAGTCACTTAGGTCACTCGTTTTGCACATTTTAACATTCAATCAAGCAGTAACTGGATGCCTTGATGCCTGTCTGCCTGCTTTAAATAGCAAGCCACATCCTTTGGATACAATCTTGGTGAAAACGATACATTTTCGTGAAAGGGTTGGTGTGTCTAATAAACTGGGTGTACTACAAACATTGGTGTCAGTTTAGTATTTGGGGCACAAATTCCAACTTAGTCCTGATACAGATATTTTATAGTTTCATGCATCATGTTCAAATGCCCTGAAATTATCACAAATTAAATGTGACACTCAAAAGAACAGTTGATTTGAACACCATATTTCAGAAGATATAATATTGTAACATTTCTATCACAAATCTCACTGAAGTCATGTTACTGATATTACTACTTATTGTTTATTGTTGAGTTTCACAAGTGTAGATAGAGTACTTTCAGATCATCTGAACATGTTTCTTTAAAAAAGCTGATATCCATACCAGGACCTTGATGTGATTTGTGCCAAACATTCTAAAATGTTAGCATTTGGAAACAGTCAAAGGGAAAGCAAACCAAAGCATGGACTGTTATACGGCCATATACTGCTACAGGGAAGAGACACCAATATGTAAATTTAAAATGTTGATTAACTATCCCCTTAATTATGTCTTTATGCTCCAAAACTGATTGATAATATTTAAGAAAAACTTGGAGGGGGCCTATGTTCTGTGGTCTTCCCACCATGACTAAGGAATGCAGTATGTATATGCTATAGATGCAATAAGTTTAAAAAAAGTTCACATAGCGGTAAAAGAGTCGATTCAAATGCTCATGAGAAATAGGAAAGTGGGAGTCAGACACGATTGTGGGTCATCACTAGCTTCTTTAGCCACCAAGTCATGAACTTGCCTATTTCTACAATGTGATTGAAAATGTATGTTGAACAACATACCGAATGTCAACCCCATTGTTAGCCTCATGCCTTACAACCAAAAAAACACATTTCTGTTTCCAATTTTCAGGTTGTGGCTGTAGAATCTGACTTTGTGGCTGTTAATTACATAGAAATGATCATACTAATAATTACAGAATACAGTACCAATACTAATAACAGGGATTGTTTACAAAGTTATTTGCACATTGTGTGTGCATATGTGTGTCTGTTTGGGTGAATGCATGTGTGAGTGCATGTATCTCCCGTTGAGCAGTGTGAGTGATAGTGGTCAGACAAGTCAAGTGTTCAGAAGTCTGCAAATAAAAAACATCTATGAGCCTCTTAGTTTGAGACCCTGTGCTTCTAAACAGTCCCGGGGCACAACTGCACAATAATAATTTCTGTAAAATTTTCCAGGTGTTAGGAAATTTACTAATTATTTCAAATAATATTAATCTGAAGCATTGGTATAGTGTAAATGTTCTGAAAATTATATAATGTACTTTTATATCAAGTTAATTTCAAGTAAAATATAAAAAATACATTTACATTAAGTCATTTAGCAAAGGCTTTGTTTTATCCAAAGTGACTTACAAGTGAGGTTGACAACAATCATAGTATACAACTACTACAACTACAACACCTACATCATAGGTCTAAACACCAATAATAATAATTAGTATACAACCACGTTTCGTAAACGTTGGGACGCTGGGTAAAATGTAAAGAAAAACAGAATGCTATGATGTGCAAATCATTTAAACCCTATATTCAAAAGAAAATAGTACAAAGACAACATATCAAATGTTCAAACTGAGAAATGTTAATGTTTCTTGGAAAATACATGCTCACTTTGAATTTGATGGCAGCAAAACATTTTAAAAAAGCTGGGACAGTGGCACTAAAAGACTGGAAACGTTATGCACTGCTAAAAAACTAAACTTGGTGGAACATCTCACAACTAATTAGGTCAATTGGCAACAAGTCGGTAACATGATTGGGTATTAAAAAATCATTCCAGAGAAGATGGGCCTGTCAGAAGTGAGGATGGGGAGGGGCTCAGCACTCTGTGAAAGACTGCGTGGGCAAAGAGTCCACAATTCAAGAATAATATATCACAATACAAACTTGAAAAGAGTTTGGGGATCTCATCATCTACGGTACACAATATCATTAAAAGATTCAGAGAATCCGGAGAAATCTTTGTTCGCAAGGGACAAGGCCGAAAACCAATAGGATGGCCGTGAACTTCGGGCCCTCAGGTGGCCCTGTATTAAAAACAGATATGATTCTGTAGTGGACATCACTACATGGGCTCAGGAACACTTCCAAAAACCATTGTCTGTGAAAACAGTACGTCGCTGCATTTCGCTCCACAAATGCAAGTGAAAATTTTACCATGCAAAGAAGAAACCATACATAAACAACATCCAGAAATACCAGTTGCTTTTCTGGGCCCGATTTTAGATGGTCTGAGACAAAGTGGAAAACTGTCCTGTCGTATGACTAATCAATTTGAGATTATTTTCGGGAATCATGGACGCCGCATCCTCTGGGCAAAAGAGGAGAGGGACCATCCGGCTTGTTATCAGTGCACAGTGCAAAAGCCAGCATCCGTGATGGTGTGGGGGTGCATTAATGCACATGGCACGGGTGACTTGCACATCTGTGAAGGCACCATAAATGCTGAACCATATATACAAGGTTTGGAGTAACATTCTGCTGTCCAGATGATGTCTTTTTCAGGGAAGGCCTTGCTAAATTTCAGCAGGACAATGCCAAACCACATTCTGCACATATCACAACAGCATGGCTCCATAGTAAAAGAATCTAGGTGCTAAACTGGCCTGCCTGCAGTCCAGACCTGTCAACCATTGACAACATTTCGCACATTATGAAATGACAAATACAGCAAGGGAGACCCTGAAATGTTGATCAGCTGAAATCCTGTATCAAGCAAGAATGGGACAACACTCCACTTTCAAAACTACAGCAGTTGGTCTCCTCAGTTCCCAAATGCTTACAGAGTATTGTTAAAAGAACAGCGGATGCAACACAGTGGTAAACATGCCCCTGTCCCAACTTTTTTGAAATGTGCAGCTGGCATCCAATTCAAATTGGGCATGTATTTTTCCAATAACAATAACATTTCTCAGTTTCAACATTTGATATGTTGTCTTTGTACTATTTTCAATTAAATATAGGGATACATGATTTGCACACCATTGCATTCTGTTTTTATTTGCATTTTACGCAGCGTAAAACTTTTTTGGAAACGGGGTTGTAAGTTGGTAAACAACCGATTTGGGCCAGCCCAGTACTGATTAATATAAATCTGACTAACTTTGGCTCTTTGATTGACACACAAATTTGCATTTTATGCAGCGTCCCAACATTTTGGAAACAGGGTTGTAATTGCAACACCTGACCTTGATAATTCCTTTCATTGGTTTGAATAACTTTTTCACACATGACTATTGCTTTTGTTTGATTACTTTGCACATCAAATAAGGTAAACAAACACCTAAAGTTTATCTTGCAGATTTCCTTTATTTATCACTACAACCTGCGAAAACATGATCAAATTCAATGTGAAAAATGTGCTACAATGCAGAAAATCAGACAGGGGGCAAATACCTTTTCATGGCACTGTGTTGTACGGTATTGTACTGCATTGTATTGTACTCTGTTGTATTGCACTGTATTGAACTGCATTGGAATGTATTGCACAGTATTGTACTGTATTGTACTGTACTATATTTAATTGTAATGTATAACATTGTATTGTACTGTATTGTAATATATTGTACTATAACCAGGGCTGCCCAACCCTGTTCCTGGAGATCTACTGTCCTGTAGGTTTTCTCTCCAACTGTAATTTAGCACACCTGATTCTAATTAATTAGCTGGATGAAAAGCTTCATTGGTTTAGTCACAAATGGGGTTGAAGAGAAAACCTAAAGGACAGTAGATCTCCAGGAACAGGGTTGGGCAGCCCTGTACAATACTTTACTGTATTGTGCTTCACTGTATTGTAATATACTGAATTGCACTTTTTGTACTCTATTGTACGGTACTGTACTGTATTGTATTGTACTGTATAGTGCTTTGAATTATTGTACGGTACTGTACTGTATTGTATTGTACTGTATTATACCGTACTGTATTGTACTGTACTATATAGTACTGTTTTGTACTGTACTGAATTCTACTGTATTATACTGTACTGTAATGTATAGTACCATATTATACTGTATCTTACTGTACTGTATATATGGATGTTTCTGTAATGAAAAGGTTGTGTAAAAACACAGAAAATATTTTCACAAATTGTGAAATATTCCAATTCAAGAGGTTGCCTGAATTGTTGATAAGGACAAGGAAATATTTGTTACCTTATCAGCTTAGAAAGGTTAATGTGATCTAACAGTCTTTTAATCTTAAGTCTATGTTCATTGTTAGAACCGTGCATAGATTTGACATTTAACAACAGTTGATGTGTCATCGGATTTACATAAAATGTGATAGATCTATCCATAATGTTGTTTAAAAGCTTATATCTGATAATATTGGCAGAAAATAATGACAATGCACATAAAATACAAATAAAAATGTTAAATAAAAAATCTGCACATATTAATGTTATGTAGTATTACATTATTACATAAGCCTACATTTCTCAGTGTTTTTATGAACACTGCTTAGTTCACTTACAATAAACATAAAGAAGACCAGACAAAACACAAGCGATTATGTCTAATGCTTGACTTCAGTCTCTTAAAGGGATACTTCAGAATTTTGGCAATTAGTCCATTTTTATCTACTTCCCCAGAGTCCGATGAACTCATGGATACCATTTTTATACCTCAGAGAGAGAGAGGAAGAAAGAGAATGACCTAATACCTGAGAAAAGCAATGAAGTCATAGCCACCTGACTCATATTCCCAGCTGAGACCAGCTTTCCGTATGTGTGTGTGTGTGTGTGTGTGTGTGTGTGTGTGTGTGTGTGTGTGTGTGTGTGTGTGTTGTATGCATGCAAGAGAAAGTAATTGAAAGTGTATCCCCATCCAGTGAGCAAAACGATAATTAGCAGCTTCAATCAAAGAGGAGTTTTCTGTGGTTGTATTTACAGATTGTCATTCATTGTGAAACTGCTGCCTTTGCATTGAACAGAATATCATGTGAATAAGTGCCATGTTTGTCTGGTTTGTTATCTGATTATGTTTTATGTAAATTATCTGCACTATTAAACTGATCTTTTTACTGAGAAGTTCATTGCTGTCTGTGCTGTTGCAGTGAAGGACATTTTAGGCATCTTTGGATAGGAATTAGATTTTAGTGCAAGACATGATATGGTGACATCATAAGCAGGAGGTCTTACATCATCCCTGTATGACATAAGATGTGGCACCTGGCCAATATCTCCATTGTGTTGTTAGTCTAATTCAGGCAACAGTGATCCAACCAAACAACATGTCATGAAAGGACATCATAAAAATCAAATGGATGCCCTTCTGAGGTTTCTCAAAGATGGCTTTACAGCACATGGGGTCGTCTTTGAAAGACAGACTTTGCATGGGTTTTTGGACAAAGAAATTGGTGTCTGTGGCAAAGTATACCAAAGCATCTCCCAGCAGATGCATTTTCCCTTTCAAAGAGTGCAAGAGGGAGACGGGCTCAATCAAACAGCCAGATGGTCAAGATCATTGAGAGTTTTTTTATGTGGGCAAGTAACATGACCTCAGCACTCTGGGTTTTACAAGCATCCGCCATTACACACGTAGCTGATGAGTCTGTACAGTCAGAGTACTAGGTAATAATGTGGGGATGTAAAGCAGGCCTGCAGTGTTTGAATTGGATTTCAGAGGCAGGCCGAGTGTACCGGGATGGGTTCAGATCTGGGTCACTAAGGTTAAGTTTATGAGAGAAATAAAGTAAGGAATAGAATAGAATCATGACCAGGCCACAGACACATAGACTGACTGGGGTGTAGGGGAAACATTATCCCTGATCCATTCCCCCTATTGATTGGGGCCTTGAGCTCCCTGCGGACCACATTAATGGAGGTAGATGACCCCTTGGACAACATTGGTTCTGTGTCATTAGGCAGGTTTCCATTGACCCAGGTTTATTTTACAAAAAAAAATTAACATTTGTAACGGAAACAGACAAAGTAGGAAAAATCTGCAAAAAAATATTTAACAGTTGAATGGAGGTGAATTGTTGTTTTTGTCTAAATTTCTTTGTGGCAAGACATGGAAACAATTTTTCTAATATATTGTAAATGCTGAATAATATTTAAGGTGCTGTAAAAAAGTAACTATAGTTTCAATCCACCTTTAGTTCTAAATACTCAGGCTAGTCTTATAAAATCAATATGGGTTATTAAACTGTATTTTACAGATTTTCTTGATTTTCAACTATGCTGAATTGCTTGACATTGCAGTTTAAAGTTTCACCATTCAATTCTTTTAGAACTATAGACTTGAACTAGTGCAAGTTACACCATGACACGAACTGTGGTGACAAGCACATGACCATTATAATAATATGGCAAATATCAGCCAATTCTTGTGGTGAGGTAAATGAGACAGGAAAAAAATGCAAAGGGCATGCAGACTGCCAACACTTTATTAATGTACAATATGGCTTTGGAAGCACATAAGCTACTTACATTTTTGTAAATATTCAAAAAAGAAATAGCAGGACAACTTAATGTATAGTTTTTCTTGCCAGCTCGGTTGTCAGTCTATAATGACGAATAATATTAACACAACATGCAACAATTTCAAATATTTTACTGAGTTACTGCCCGATACAGTTGAAACTGGGACTCATCCGTGACAAGCACAGTTCTCCAGTATGTCAGTGGCCATTGAAGGTGATGATTTACCTATTGCATTTGGTTATTACCCAGATGAGCTTCCCTAAGACGGTGTCTGACAGTTTCTGCAGACATTGATTGTGCAAACCCACTCTTTCATCAGCTTTTTAGGTGCCTGGTCTAAGACATTCTACCAGGTGAAGATACAGGATGTCATGGTCAAGGCTGGCGTGGTTACAGGTGATCAGGGGTTGTTAGACCAGTGGGATACTGCCAAATTCTCTAAAACAACGTGGGAGGTGGCTCATGGTAGAGAAGATAAAATGAAATTTTCTGGCAACAGCTCTGATGTACATCCTTCAGTCAGCATGCCAACTGCACACATCAGAAGACATCTGTAGCATTGTGTTGTCTAACAAAACTGTATGGCATTTGAAAGGAGAAATGCTCAACAGCAGGGATGCAAACAAATTTGTGTACACAATTTGAGAGAAATAACCTTTTTGTATATATGAAAATTGTCTGGGACCTTTTATTTCAGCTCGGGAAACAGGGGACCAACAGTAAGTTCTGCATTAACATAAAACTTTCAGTGTATCAACCTTTCAGTTACTGATTCGCAGCCCTGACCACTTGGCCACCTGCTGGCCCAAAATGTATTATTCACCTCACCATTACTTATAATACATTCCATGGGTCTTATGATTTGATACAGGGTTTTAAATCCTATCCCTTTGTACACACAAATTCCCCTTTCCTTATGGAACATAATTTTTAAGTACCAGATTTTGAAAAACAGGGATATGAGCATCTTTAATGATGTGGGGGCAACACAGAAAGAATCAAATCCAAACATTTTAGAAAAAAAAGGTTCCCTTTTTGCCAGCAAAGAGGACAATTTACATTTTGAAGTTATTTTACTGCAATTCTATAGATTTTGCCTGGAATGTGGACAAAATGTTGCAGTTTAAAAAAAATCTGAAAATGTTTCTGCAATTCTACACTTCACCATGGGGCAGAGGAAAGACTTAACAAAGATGTAACAGCTAATTTAATGCTATTTTACTGTTTGTGAAATAGAGTGAAGATAAGATTGAATAACTTTAAGAGAAATGTAATGGAATTCAACTCTTTCTGTGTATGGAGAAAATTTCACATTTTTGAAAATCCTGCATATTTTACCAAGGAATGGAAAAAAAACTTTGCAGTGTTTATCAGGTAACTACTTTCATGCAATTCAATATTTTTTACATAATATGGAGAAATGCAAGAGTTGCAAATTCAAAATAAAAATGAGAAAATATTACTGTTTTAAATTACTTGTTTAATGGGATGTTATAGTTGTTTAGAATATGGCATTGAGAAATTATACAATTAAAAAAAAAATGTCAGAAATGTTTCCATGGAGCAAAGATATTACATTGACATTTTAACATTTCTGCGGTTCTATGAAAAGGTTGCTAAGGGGCTTAAATCATTTTTTAATTGCCAGTAGTGTCGTTAGGCCTGGGCTATAGCCCTGGATCTTTTACGAATAGCCCCGGATCTCAAATTGACCAAAAATATATAAATAAAAAACAGCCCCTGATCTATTCATCTATAATTCCAATCACACATTATGACAATGTAGACGTGTAGGCTGATAGCACATACATCAAAATTTTCCTCCTGTACATTCAAAACCCTGTACTTTCTGTCGCAGGGTGGGGGGGGTCACAATACATTAGCCCCGAATGTACTGTGAACCTAGCAACGCCTCTGTTAATGGGTGAAGAGGATTCTTTTCAAATTTTAATACAAATGAATCAATGCAATATTCTTATGCGGAAATAGTTAGTACACCCCTAAGTTTACCATATACAGTGCCTTGCGAAAGTATTCGGCCCCCTTGAACTTTTCGACCTTTTGCCACATTTCAGGCTTCAAACATAAAGATATAAAACTGTAATTTTTTGTGAAGAATCAACAACAAGTGGGACAAAATTATGAAGTGGAACGAAATTTATTGGATATTTCAAACTTTTTTAACAAATAAAAAACTGAAAAATTGGGCGTGCAAAATTATTCAGCCCCTTTACTTTCAGTGCAGCAAACTCTCTCCAGAAGTTCAGTGAGGATCTCTGAATGATCCAATGTTGACCTAAATGACTAATGATGATAAATAGAATCC